>JAUOBV010000009.1:946149-956986 GCA_032360425.1 Rubia occidens
CACTTCAACGTCTGTTGCGTCTATCTAACCAAAGCACTTTTTTGCCACTAGAATCATACTCTGGAACGTCGACAAGTGGTAGGAGAGATTGAAATGGCAGTTGCGTGCGGTCGGCGTTGATTTTGTACTCATATGACACTTTGTTTTTATAGTATGTGCTGATATAACCCTATATTATTTTTACAGATGTGCTGATATAACCCTACCTGGTCTGGTGGTTGTCCGGTGACGATCAGAAGGTGGTTCAGCGGTGGTCCGATGGTAGTCCGATGATGGTCCGGTGGTGGTCCGACAGTGGTCTGGTGATGCCAAGGGAAATAATGTCATTTCCTTTTTTGTTTATATTTTTTCCAAAAGGGTAAAAATATCTTTTCATGAAATTCCAGCTAAAAGTTACCGAAAAGGGTTATATTTGCACTTTCAATTGTTATCTAGGGTTATATTTGCATTTTCAATCATGAGAAGGTTATATGTCTATTTATGTGAATTAAATAAGGTATATGCACTTTTCTCTTTTTTGAAAGTTAGGGTTAGATTGACACATACAATAATTAGTTAAGGTCAAATTGACACGTTATTATATTGTAGGGTTATATTGACATTTTCCGTTTAAAGTCAGGGTTATAAATGTAAATAACCCAAAAAATAATTAGAAAGAGAAACTGGTATTTTCAGCCTAAAGGGGAAGGGTATTTTCATTATTTCATGTCTGGACAACATCCAAATTGATGGGTCAACGCTGGAATAGTGACAAAAAGTTATAACTGTACATTTTGTCATAATGTTAGGATTATTTTGATATTTTTTATATACATGATTATATTAAACAAATTAGGGTTATATTTAAAAAAATACCAAAAAAATTGTTGATTCCAATTCATCACCTTATACATACGAGCATGTGATTCGCGATCTATTATCCATCCAACTTCAAAATATAATGAATCATATTATACCGCACCCGAAAACAAAAATCTCATATTTTTAAATACCTATAATAATATCATATAAAAATTATGTGTTATGAAAATTATGTGTTATGACACTACAGCAGAGGAATATATAGGCACTAATAATTTATCGCATAGACACCGGTATTTCGACCCCTTGAAATATCGGTGTCTAAGGAGGGCACTGCTGGAACGTAGTTTCATAGGCACCGGTATCGGTACTTTAGGGATCAAAATACGGGTGCCTATCCTCGTTTGAATTGGTGCTAGAAAATATGTGATAAAAAAATCAGTAACATCGGTGTTCATTTTTTTTAAAAAAATAAAATCAAAATATTTATTAAAACACAAAAAATGCACTAAAATTTAGAAAAAAACATGAACTGAATTCAGTGAACACTTAACACTAATATTCACCTAAAATAGATAAAACTAACTCTTATCAATCTACACTAATAAAAAAAACATGTTTGTGTGTGAACTCTCAGTAGTCAGTACCACCAACTCATTAATAAAGTTATCCTGAGTTACTCGAGACCTCTGGTGGCAAGGCTCACTAAAGGTTTACATTCTTTTACTCAACATCGTGGCCAGGGAGAAGTGCACCTGCCGCAGAGTCGAAATTTGGAGAGAGAAACCATTTACACATTCCGTAAAAGAATGACAAACGAAAGTCAAATAAGAAATTTAAAACAAAATAGATTAAACATATAAATCCAATTATCCACCAAATAAACGAGAACATGGTATTCAACAATTCTAGATGCTTAGCAACACTACATCAAATAAAATCAGAACAAACATCACAAGGTAACAAACAAAACACTACTATTCATGTGAAAATTTCAATTTATAAAACCTTACTAACACTACATCAAATCAAAATACAACCAGTACCGATGCACATGGAATTCACCGATTCTAGATGGTAAGCCAGTAACACTACATTAAATAAAACCATTCTCAAGAGACGCAACACAGTAAACCACCAAGTAATCAACAAAATACAAAGTGAACTTATAATTTATCAGCTATCATTCCAAAATTAGAGTTTATTGCCACTACTAGAACTGCCGCTACTCCACCGCCCTCTACCTCCGCCACCATTATTGCTCCCACCACCGCTCCACCTGGCCGGCTTGCGCTGGCAGCACCACTTTCGATACTCCATACACACACATATGCAACAAGCACTGGAGAGTGTCGTAACCCACCACCCAGCGCCGCAGCGCATCAACGAATTCTCCTCCCATCTTACACCAGCACGGAAAATGACATGGCAACAAACGCCACGTTCCAAATCAGGTCGAGCATGACGATCAGCTTCGAGTAGGCCCAGTCACTCTGAGAAGTATATGTGTACATATGATGTTTTTGCTTAGAAAAATAAAGTATATTCAAAATACATTTTCTCTCGCCCATGATTACTCTTTGAAATTCTTTGGCCTTTATATACATTTTCATAATTAATTAACCACATCACAAGAGAAAATCCAAAATGAAATAAGTGGTTATGTTGAATGGCCAAAGTAGGAGGCATGGGAAACTTGTCACTAGACCCCATTGCCTCCCCACCATACTATAGGTGCACATGGAATTAAATAAATTTCCACCATCCTTCCAAACGCATCTCATTATCATTAATTTACATAATAGTAGTATATTAAAAAGTGCATCTCATTCACCAGCCTTTCAATCCAATTCCAACGAAAACAATTGGCTCACGTTCAAGTGATTGGGAATAATGACAATCATCCCTAGATTCTGGGATATATCATTAATCCCCTTCATTTTGTGACACGCAATCGTAATCCCAAAATCCACATGCATAGGAAAATTGGCTTTATAAAAAAAATAATACTCTTTCTCTGGTCTCATCTCATGGTACTCCTTTCGTTTCTCTAACGCCACATGTTTAAATGCTTAGATTTAGATGAAGAAAATGAGTGGATAAAATTGAATGTAAAAAGTAAAATTAGAATGAGTGAATACAATTTAAGAAATTTTGGCAAAAATGAAAAGTGTGCTATTTAAAAAAAAATCCTAATAAGGTAAGTGTGGCACAAATAGAGAAACAGGGGGGAGTATTGACATTAATCTGAACTGATATAAACAGAACAAAATTGATATAAATTAAAATAAGAAAATTTAATATTTGATTAAAAAATAAATTGAATATTATTAATAAGGAAAAAATTATTAATTATTAATTTAAATATTAAAAATTAATTTAAGTGAACTAAACTTAATTAACTAACTAAACCAAATTATATTAATAATTAAGTGAAAAATTAAAGAGTGCTAAAATTGATCTTTTCAATTATTTACGATTTAATAAAATTGAATTTAGTTTAAGTTAATTTATCATTGATATATTATACACCTTAAGATGTAGTTCGATTTTTTTTTTAAAGATGGAGACTTGAAAATCCTTAACCAGCTTAGCTGTTTGAAAAGAATGCAAAATTTTCAGCAATGTAATACCAAGATATTTATTATAGAGAATGAAGAGCTATGCTAACAGAACCCATCTGCTATTATTTCATATTTAAACTTGCAGCATAAAAGTATTTCCGTAGTGCACTTAGTTTTGAATTCCCATAACCATTTTATACACAGAATTTTGAAAGACCTGATAATGACCATCCTCATTCCTCCATAATATTGTGAGAGACTGTTTTCTTGAGTTTTCTGTTTCATTCATCTTTTTTTTTAAAATAATTAAAACCACCGCAGGTGGGAGTTTTATATAAGGCTCCCCAAACCATAAAAACAGAAAAGTAAAGTACAATAACTCCATAAAGGAAGGTGATTTGTACAATAACTTCATGATTGTTTCGGAAACACCCTGAACGACAGTTCGTCGGCTGGATCGGCGGAGATCGGACTTCCGGTAGACGGGTCTGCTCATGGACCATTCCGGAGCGGTCGGTCGGCGACTAAAAACTCAAAGGGCAGCGAGGGTTTACTGTAGTTGGGCGAGGTGGAGGATGGTTCCGGGTTGGGGATTAGAAAAGGAGCTCAAAAAACAAAGGTATGGGTTGGGGAGGATCCGGCAACGACGAGATCGCCGGCGGACGCCCCCCTAGGAAAGAGCTGTTGCAGAAAACTTTTTTCGCAGGGGAGCTTTTCAGGAAAACACTTGTTCATTCATTCATATCTCTAATTACTTGTTCTATCCTATGAAAACACCCTTTTAAGTAATCATTGCAATTTGTTAATTCATTAGTCCTAAATATTTTAATTAAAACTACGTTAATTAACTATATGAAAATGAACTAAAATAAATAACAGAATTAAATTATAATCTACGTTTTTTTAAAATTGAACTAAAATTATTCTAAACTTAATTGAAATATAATTAAGTTGAAAAAAACGAGACTTGATAAACTAATCGTAGAAAATGATAATAAGTACAATAATAGGGCTCTCTGTTATAATAGTTAGATACAAATTTTTATTTTCCATAATTGTGGGATGTATTATTGGCTTTCCATGCCATGAAAAAAGAAAAAGAGAGAAGGAAAGACGAAGTTCGATACAAATGAGTACGGTACGAGCTGTACGAGCAGCTAAAACTAGGATTCCTGACTAACCTAGCAAGAAAACATCCCTTTAAAAGACAATGGATGATTTACTCAATGCGATTCCTCCAGTTAGATACAAATTATGATAAGGAGCGTTGAAAAAAACTTGTTGATCGCATAGCATGATATCTTGGTTATGTTGGACACAGTGGCGGAACTAGACCAAAATCTTAGAGGGGGCTGATTTTACATTAATTTTTTCGCCTTTCACATTAATTTTTTTTTGAGTTTCCCAATCTAAGGCGTCCTGTTTTCGCCTCTTTTTCCTACAGAAAAATCAAAACCAAAAGTAAATCAAGCTCCTAAGTCATTATCATTTCTCAACCCTAAAAAATCCTTCTTGCTAGCAGAAATATAATTCATTATGTATTCTTGTTGCCGAAATGTAATATCATTACAGCATATGCAACATTAATGTTGATGTTAAGTCATGAACATAGCTTTATAAGGATAGGACAGCAAACAGAGAGTAAAAGCCAGAGAATGTGCTTGGCTTGACAAACTACATGCTTATCCAAAACAGACAGTGGAATACATACAAAACATTGTTGGCACATCCATCAAACCTCAAACAACTCTTAGCCCCACAAAAAGGGACCATCGATTAACCACAGCATCCTCTTATTACTTACACTACCAGTTCTACCAAAATGGCAAAAAGTTGAAAGCATATCCCAGACACAGAAAGATTACTCTTTTTCAACAAAAATATGCAAAACTCGGTAAATACTGAGGTGGAATTACACAAAACTAAATGCCAATCGATAACTTCATTATGTTGACAAAAATAGCAGGGTGCTCATACATTTCAGAACTCAGGAGATAGTGCACAATACTGAATCATAAAAGAAATTGTAAAGCATCCATTCAAGTGAGTACTATTAATTAGATTGGAGTAACAAAAATCCAGTACAAAATTTTCGACAAACTGAAATTCAAGAAGATAGAGATAGCAATGATCATACCATGTAGCATTGCAGCCAGACTCCCCTGACTGTAGTAATCGTACACCATGAGCTTCTCATCTTTGGAGTAGTAATACGCTCTTAGCTCAACCACGTTCTCGTGCTTGATATTTCCAACAGCCCCCAACTGCTGCTCGAATTCCCGCTTCCCAACTCCAACATCCTTCAACCGCTTCACAACCACCTTTGCATCTTCCAATATCGCCTTGTAGGCAGTACCAAATGTGCCCTTTCCCAACACCTCAGCAGAAGCCCTCAACAAATCCTCCAAATCAAACACAAAATTACACCCCTCGAAGAAAACCAACTTGTTATTAGCATCTTGGATCCTAGAATTTGCCCTCTCAGGCGACATATTACCTTTCTCCATTTTCCCAGGAAACACATTCTCGGTCTTTCTCTTCAACAAACAGACAATAAGCAGGAAAGCAAAACCAAACAGCCCGAGAATACTAACTGCAATTACAATCCCAAGCAAAGCCCTCTCACTTAATCTCCCACCATTCCTAGTCTTCAAGATTGGTTCTTGAGGAATTGAACGGACAGGGGAACTACTCACAGGACTCTCAACATCAGAAATATCATTACCAACAAAAGCAGAATTTGGAAATCTTTTAAGTGATTCAGGGACAGAGCCACTGAAATGATTGTTAGACAAATTCAGAAGCTGCAGGTTAGGCAGCTGTAAGTCAGGAATTTCGCCCGAAAGCGCATTATTAGCAAGATTCAAAGAATTAAGCTGCTTCAAGCTAGACAATGAAGAGGGAACACTACCATTGAACATGTTATTAGAGAAGTTAATGCTGGTCAAATTCTCCCAAACAGAGAAATCCAAAGGCAATGTTCCAGACAAGCTATTGAACTGAAGATAAAGAAATGATAAGTTTCTGAGGTTACCAAAGTCCATAGGAAAGCTCCCATTGATGCCATTGGATCTGAGGCTCAAGATCTGCAGAGCTGACAAACGGCTTATTGTGTTCAAAGGAATAGGGCCATGGAAACCTACCCCAGGCAACCTAAGGGATACTACCCTAGAGCCATCTTCATTGCACCCTACCCCAGTCCAATTCTTGCAAACTGGCAAACTCTCATCCCAATTCAAAGACCTCAAATGAGGTAGCTCATTCACAAAATCAAGCAATGCCCTCTTGTCATTGTCATCTAAACAAGAACTCCATTGAAGCAGCAAGAAAAAGCCCAGAAGGAAAAAACCATAAAAATGCAACCTTTGCTTCTCCATTTTTCAAAGAAATGGTGTGAACTGGCAAAATGAAAGGAGCCCTTTTGAGTTTCTCACTTCTCTGAACTTCACACTGCCATTTTTAAGCTCAGAAACTGAAAATGGAAAATAAAAAACACAGAGACAAGCAGACAAGAGTGTATTAAAATTGCAATAAGAATGAGAAATGGAAGCTAAAAATAGTGGAATTTATTCTGGTTTCTGGAAAAATTGAAATTGGGAAATGGGATTGGGTCAAAACACAAGACTGTGAAAAGGGGTTCGTGAATCCCAGCTTTTCTTTTTGTTCTTTTTCACCTCTTTTACTTTGGGTTTTGTGCCAAAACTCTCAGCTTTTTTCCAGGGAAATTAAGAAAAAGAAGAAAGATGATTGCTTTTCTTGAGAGATGTGAGATGGGAAAATTGAATTAAAGAAAACAATTTTGAGCCCATACGAAGGTTGCAAAACGCCTTTCTTGCTTCTTCATCATTCTTTTATTCGAATGTTGTTCTGCTTCTCTGCTGCTTTAATTTAAATGTTAGGTTCATATTCTTAATTTTTGGCGGTTGATGAAGATGAAGAAGACTTTAACAACGTCATTAAGTGGGTTAATGCCTAGAGTATGTCGTTTATGAGTTTAATAATATACTCCGAAATTAAATTGAACGGGATATTTTTTAAAAAAAAATTAGAACACATAATTTAATTATTGATGTATTTAGTTGCGATTAATAATTTTATATAAATAATTTATATTAATAAACAATATTTATTATGAACAAATTAATGATATCAGTACAATAATATTACCTGTTCGATTTAGTAATTAACTGTAAATCCCATTTACCAGTCCTATTGTCACAACAGTTCATTCTCATTGTTTTACGATTAAGTAGTATTATAAAATAGATTTTTCTAAAATAGTATTATTAATAAAAGTAAAAATCACAAAACTTTATCTTACATCGTCTATTCGCTAGATAGGGTTACTTTATAATTAATGAAATTAATAGGAAGATTTGGTGTTTGTTATTATTTATCCAATAAAATTCCTATAATTTCTTTAAGAGACAGTATATACCAACACAATCATACCTGCTTGATAATTGCCAATATAATTCTCAGATATTCTTTTATTACAAACAACATTAACTACTTAATGAAAGTGTTAATATAACCCTTCGTGGTATGTTCTGGCATTGACTTGCCATTTCCGCCATTGTCTGGTCAAAATGACCAAAATGCCCTTTGCGCCAAAGCTGATTTTCCCCATTTTTTCTTATTTTTCAAACCCTTCTCTTACCCCAGCCATCGATTGCTACCACCACCGTCTGCCACATGCACCACAACCACCACCTCCCCTCGCTACAAACCACCACTGCCCACCTTCACCATCGCTCAGCTCTCTACCACAAACCACCACCGCCCAGCTCTCCACCACAAACCACCTCCACCACCTCCCCCACTCCACTTCGACGTTGCTGTCAGAAGATTCTCACATGTCATTCCTACAGATTCGGAGCTCCAAATCAAACCAGTGTGACCCGCTCAAAACTCTATTGTGACCCTACCGCCATCGCTCGAAACCCTGCCCATTCCGTCATTTATCCTAATGAACAGGTCACGACGCTTCGCCACCACCCAGCCTTGCCTCGGTCGCCATTCGCTCCGCCACCACCCAGCCTTGCCTCCGTCGCTTTCGCTTCGCCACCACCCAGCCTCGATGCCACTGCAGAACCCTAGCACACCCCGCTTCAACAGAGAAGAATAAACATCTAATCGAAGAAGAGGATGACCTACCACCTGACGCCACCCAACCCCGATGCCATTTTCGGCCATTGACATCGGGGAAAAAATGAGGCAAAAATGGTGGTAATTAATGTGCCCAAAGTCGAAGAAGAAGCAAATGAAGAAGGCGAAAAAGTAGGGTTATAATAGTAACTTAATTTATTTTCAATTTATTTTTATTTTTATTTTTTCATTGGGGGCAAAGATATCATTTTACGTAATTTTGGCCAAAAGTTACCAGAATGGGTACATTTGCCCTTACATTAACTATTTAAGGTTATATCGGCACTTATGTGAATTAGGTATGGTTATAAAAATACTTTTTATTTTTCTAAAAAATAAATATATCTAAAATATAAATAATTATAATCATATCCTAAAAGTTATCGGAGAAAAAGTTTTCATCATTGATCTAATCATTAGACAGTCTAACAAGCAACTTTCTCATTATTTAAAGCCTATAATTTAATAACTAGGCTAATTAGTTTTAAGTTACTGGATTTTTTTTAAAGGTTAAATCAAATTACATATAAATATCTTATTCTTCAGATATAACTAAATTAGGAGACACCACCACTTGAATTTGTTAAACTCAGTATAAGGCGAAACTCCATTTATTTGAATAGTTGGGATGAGAATCACCATGATCGCACCTCCATGTAACTCCTAGAAGTCAAGAAACCACAAAAGAGACCAACAACATGGTTCCACTACAAGATAATCATAGCAAAATTAAAATTTACATACCTTCGTGTAACTCATACAAGTCGAGAAACTATAATGGAAACCACAAAAATGGTCCTACAACTTTTACTAAGGGTATAGATTCATTTAACCCTATAACTTAATGTTACAGCTGCGGATTAACCACTAAATCAATCGAGATACTCCATAACAAGTAATATTTTATATGTATATATATGTAAAGTAATAATCTTTTAGTGAAACGTGGATACCAACTGATAAATGAGGGAACGTGGATAAGTAAATAAGTGCAATGTCTTTTAATTAAATTTCTGGTTTTAAAAGATGAAATATCCTTCAAATTCTTGTGTTTAATTAATAAGAATATTTTAGTGAAATATAGTAACAGATAAAAATAAAAGAGGACTTAATTTAATGTAATTTTTCTAATATACTTTGATTTTACTTTAAAACGGCATACCACCCTCACTTTAAAATTTTAATAATACTATGAAATGCAGAGTAAATCAGATGTAACATCATTCAGCTGGCTCTGCAATTTATAATACTCCGTAGAAGCTACAGAAAGAGAAGCTACCAAATTAAAGCAGATTCTTCAAGACTATGAGGAGGTCTCAGGACAGAAAGTAAACTTTGACAAATCTTCCATATTCTTTAGCCCAAATGTCGAACTTGGAACCAAATCCAACATTCTGGCAACTATGGGTATGGTAGAATCTGTTGGGCCGGACAAATACTTAGGGTTGCCGACCACGTTTGGACGAGCCAAAATACCATCCCTAGAACATATAAAGACAAAAATTTGGTCTAAAGTCCAAAGTTGGGAGCACAAGCAACTGTCAAAAGGTGGAAAGGAAGTGCTTATTAAAGCAGTCCTTCAAGCTATGCCCACTTACACCATGTCCTGCTTCAGATTGCCAGATACCTTACTAGAAGCGATTCATCAATCATATGCAAATTATTGGTGGGGAAGCACCGATGTTAAAAGGAAAATTCACTGGGAAAAATGGATCTCTATGTGTACTCCCAAGGGATTGGGAGGACTGGGATTTAAGGACCTGAAACATTTTAACATCGCAATGCTAGGGAAACAGGCATGGCGACTGTTAACTAACCCCACTTCTACAATTGCATTGCTAATAAAGGCACGATACCACCCAAAAACATCTATTCTAGAAGCAAATATTGGGTATCGGCCATCGTATGCTTGGAGATCCATAACCGAAGGAAGGAACCTTTTACTTCATGGAGTTCGGAAAAGAGTCGGGAAAGGAAATACCATAAAAGTGAAATCAGACCTATGGCTACCAAGAATAGGGGCAGCAAAACAAACTTCCCTCTCTCGGGACTACCCTGAAGATATTACGGTGGACAAGCTGTTGGAAGACAATGGAACTAAATGGAATTCTGCTTTGATAAAGGAGAATTTTAATGATGAAGAAGCAAAGTTAATTCTTACAATGCCTAGACCACTTCATCAACAAGAAGATACATGGACCTGGCAGCCTACAAAGGATGGTAATTACTCGGTAAAATCAGGTTACAAACTTTCTATTAATTCCATCTATTTGGATAATGCAGGACATATGGCTAGTAGCAGTGCTGGACCGTCAACTCACTGG
>JAUOBV010000009.1:970124-983494 GCA_032360425.1 Rubia occidens
TTTTTAGTTTTATTTATTTGATGCTTAACTATTTTTATTATTTTTATGTGATTTTTATCTATTTAATTTATATTACTTTAGAATTAATTTTTAACCTTGATGTTTGAATAATTTAATAGGATGAATTATTATTTGAAGGTGAAAATTTTAACCTAGAATCAAACCCGTCACCACTAGAAAACGGGCTAAACCCGGTGAAAATACCATTTCTAGTGCTAAGAAACCGAGGGCTCCATCTCCGACGTCGTGGGTAGAGAAGTCAAGCTAAAACACCCTTCGTCTCCGGAACTGTGGGCTGCGAAGTTGAGCGAAAACCCCTTTATTCTCTGGCGCCGTCAAGAGCTGTAAGGTCGTGGTGAAACATCGTTCTTCCCTGGCGCCGTTTAGGGTTGTGAGGTTGAGTGAAATCACCTTTCTTCTCCGGTGTCGTCGAGGCTGCGAATTTGATGGCCATCGTTGTAAGGGTTAAACCCATGGGCTACCCAGCGATACAAATTTCAGGCCTAGGTGATGAATTCATCTCCTTGTCGCCAGAGATTTATCGACCGGTCATAGGGACGACAACGCACAGGGATAACGACAAAGGTGCATAGGGAAGCATAGGAACGCCAGTGCTGAAGACGGTGGAAGAAGGCAACGACGCCATAGACAGTTGAAGAAGACGAGGGTTTTTTTTCTTCTATTTTCTTAGCTATTTGCAAATCTGCCCCTAAACTTCTATTAGGTTTTGAAAAAATACCCAAAACTAAAGTATTAATCACTTTGCCCCTAAATTTAAAACCTTACTATTTTTATATTTTTCAATTCTTTCTTAGGTCTGAGGTCTCACCATGACACTAGCCAGACCAACTCAAATCCAAAACATAAGAGTGAAACTATTAAAGAAATTGACAATGTACTTTTTTTTTTTTTTTTGAAAAGTGACAATGTACTTTTTAAAGAGGCTGTGTATGTGAGATTGACGGAACTAATCAAACCAAGAACAAAAAGACTTCTTTAAAGTTGAGTTGGAATACGTTTTCTGAAATTTTAAGGTTATCTTCTTTTTCATGCAAGAACATCAGGATCCTCTGTTGCTCCTAAGTCTACTCCAACGTTTTACCAACAACTCCAAAAGGATCAAACAAATCCATTCTCTGATTCTAACCAATGGATGCCTTCTCATCACCACCAAATGGACCAACACGCTTCTCTACAACAGTCTCATCAGAACCTACGGAATATTCCAACCCAAGAACACTTTTGTTCTGTTCAGACACATGCTGAATCACAACGCGCCGCCAAACAACCTCACTTTCCCCTTCCTGATCAAAGCCGCCGCGACCCTTTTACCGCCGGGGACTTTTCTCGCCGGAAAACCACTCGGGGCTCAGTGTTTCCGACGAGGGGTCTGGGAGGACCCTTTTGTGCGGACATCTTTCGTGTCTATGTTTGCGGAATTGGGCGATGTGGAGAGTGCTCGCAAGATGTTCGATGGAATTCCCCACCCGAATTTGGTTTCTCGGAATGCCATGATTGATGCCTTTGCGAAGAATGGGGATATGGGTTCGGCGGTGTTGATGTTTTCAGGGATGGATAGGAGGGATATTTTCACTTGGACGAGCATGATCAATGGGTACGCGAGGAACGAGCGTTTTCGCGAAGCGATTGAGTCTTTTGGGAGAATGATGATGGGGGATGGCGATGATGTAATAAGGCCTGATGAAGCTACATTTGTCTGTGCTCTTTCTTGTTGCGCGAATCTCGAAGGCAGGAAAGCATTGCTCCATGGGAAGCAAATCCATGGCTACATGGTGAAGAACGAGAGCGAGTTGAGCGTGCTGATGCAGGGCAAATAGCGACAAAGATTGAAGAAGCGTTGGATCGTCGTAAAGGTTCGGTACGATTTTGAACTTAACTTTTGCATTCGGAGTCAGAATAAGGCGAGACCGGATGCGTTGGAATCGTCTCGACGAGAAGATCAAGGACCTTGTCCTTAGGACGTGGTGAAGCCAGAATCGCCATTTGAGGTCGTTTAAGGCCTCAAAATCGCAATTTAGTGTTTTTTTCCCTATTTTCTTTTATTTTCGGAAATTAGTTCCAAAAATCATTTTCCTTAATTTTTCCGGATTTTACTTTTAGTATTTAAAGACCTCATGTTCTGATATTTTAGCAATTCAATCATAATAATATTTTCGAGATTATTTTCTCTCTGGTGGATTCCGGAACCAAAACCTAGGGTTTGTGCTTGCAGACCTTAATTGTTCTTCAAAATTCGTGCTTGCGGATCTTTTCGATATTCTGAGAGAGCCCAATTCACCAATTCTAGGTGCGCCGCTTGAGTCGCCAACAAAGTTCCAATTAGATCCACTAGCCTACTTCACCACGTTGCAATGCCACCTTAGACAAGAGATAAGTTCGGTCGCATAGCTCCATCTATGATCTTCAGAAGGAGAAAAAAGAAGATGACAAAAGGGGGAAGAAGACAAGAGAAGAAGACAAACAGGGGGAAGAAGAAAGAAGAAGAGAAGGGGCAAAATGGCCATTTCATTAAATTTCGGCCAAACTTCTTGTTGACAATTTAAGTCAACGGCGCCTAGAGTGGCACATACATCATAAATTTGGGGTTATTTTTGCACTTTCTCATTTTACAGGATTATTTTGGCACTTTCAGCTTAAAGTTGGGATCATTTTAGCACTTTACTCTTTTCTTAAATTAAATTTCATAATAATAAAGTTAAACATAAAATAATAATGAAAACTATTATAAAATTTTCATATTATAAGAAAATTATATTTTAATAAAGAGTATGTCTCTTGAAAGACAGTATTTCCATAAGTTATAAAAAGACAAATGTTTAAACTAAATTAGAAGAAATGAAGATAAACATTTTGGGTTGCATTAATCTGGTCATAAACTTTAAAATATTGCAAGTTGCATATTAAATTTTTAATATTGCAACTAAATTTTTTTACTTTTCTATAATTATAATTCAAGCTCGTATTTTCTTACGTCTATGGAAAGACAGTTTTTGCCAGTGCTTTGCCTTAAATGAAACTTACTCTTTTTGATACGTTAGTTTAGAGGCTTTTGAAATTTCCCCTTTTCAATCCCAGCAAAGTTTTTTGAGATAAAATTTTATTTTTTTCAAGAAAGTTATTTTTGATAAGTTAGTTTAGAGCTTTTGAAAATTTCCCTTTCGAAAGGGAAGAAACCGATAAGGAAACTTCATACTAACAAAAAGTTTACTTTGAAATTCATGATACCTAAACACCCTGTTTCGATTAGGGATTGGCATGGATTGATATAATCATAATACCAACACCTGATGTTAAAAGAATATCTAATTAGATTCATATTTGATTCGAATTCATGAATTTTAAAGTTTTAGATTCATGCCCAAAATTGATATATTTTATGAATTATGGATCTGAAACAAATGCAAAATGGATCAATATTTTTTCATAGAGTCCGTCTCCTGTGAAACCATCTTATGGTGAGACCAGGGATTAGAGGAAAAATAGCAAAAGGGGAAACTAAATTCGGAGGCAAAATCATAATTATTCCGGGATTGGGGTTATAAACGTAAGGTGCGAAAGAAGTTAAAGACAAAAGAGCAATAAAAGAAAAATGAAGCCAACTCACCCTTCCCAGCCCAAACTGTGAAAAAAGAAGCCCAAAACATGCCTCGAACAAGCGTGTTCAACCAAAACCGATTAAACATCAAGATCTAAACCAAAATCATTCACAGCTCTCAATCATTGTTCATCATCCAAAAACAACCGATTCAATTTTGAAAAAAACATCAATAAGCATCAATAAATCATCCAGCAACCAAGGTACAACTACGTCTAGGTTTTAATCCAACAAAAATAGTCACAAATCAGTCCTAAAACAAAATTTTGAAATTTTGCGGATTTAAAATCGAATCATGATGGAAGAAGGTGATTTATAAATTTAAAATTAGTTTGAAATCATACAATCAACACTAACACAAAATCCTACACAAGAAAGCAATTAAAAAATAAATCAATGATGAACATATCGTACATATTTTGCAAGGTCAGACGCTGGACGTTCTGTCCTTGAATATGATGTTTTCGTTTATTGATTTGAAGAGCCGCACACTGAGTTTGTGAATGATTCCATTGCATTAATTGAACAACATCAAAACTTTGTGTAGTAGCAAAATTCCAATATGTATGAGCACATCTCGTTGCTCTGTTTTAGAATAATGTACATTAGTTTTGAATGTGTTGCAAATTTCATTTAAAATGTTAGAGCTTTCAAATTACAGAGGTCATGTTATAAGAACTTATTTGTATAGTTTTAAACAATTTGAAGAAGATTTGTTCACATTTTGCAAAATTACTATATGTGGACAATGAACTGATTTATAGCAGACGATTATCTTGAAATATGGTATGGTGTTTTAAATATATAACATGATGTTTCAAATATATAACATGATGTTTTAAGTCTACGTTATTATGTATAGCTTTCTTTTTTCATTATTATTTATTGGGACTTTTCAATTACAGGTCTACCAAACTTGTTGGAAATAGATCAAACAGATCCCTTCAGGGAGTGCAACAAATACTTGGGAAGAGCTTGAAATATTATACCGTGCACATGCAACTTCATTTGGTTTTCTCTACGGAAGTCTAAACAAAGATTAAAAAATGAAGGAAAGGTCAAGGAAAAATATTACATGTGCTTGCGCCAAGGGAAATCAGTTTCAAACACTCTTAACACTCGACCCAACAACCACAAAACAGGAGAAGAAGGACAAAGAATTTCCAATTACAAGAACATGATGTAAGGTTGTAATCAAGATCAAGCTTGTCGATGAAAACATCTATGAAATCAAGCACCACATCACTGAGCACAACCATGAATTTACAAGGAAGGAGTGGCAATACTTGCAGCATAGTGAGAGGAAGATAGAGGATGAAAAGGAAAGATCAATTGAGGCTATGGAATTGGCGGGTTTAAACTAGCTACAAGTTTCAAGTATTTGACATGCGATTCAAATGGACAAGAAAATGTAGGGCACACGATGTGGGACCACATTAATTATGTCAACAGGTTGAAGATGAAAGCGATTGAAGGAGGCAATGCAAAGAATGTGATCGATGAGCTTTACAAAATTTATGGAAGGGAGGAGGACTTGTTCTTCATAATCAAGTTGGATGAGGAGGGTAAACTGACCGCGATTTTTTGGAGGGATGCAATGATGAAAGATGATTACTTGCTCTATGGACATGTGATGATATTTGACACCACATACATGACAAACAAGTACAACCTTGTTTGTGCACCCATTGTGGGAATCAACAACCATTGGAACGATGTGATGTTTGGTTGTGCATTCATTGGTGACGAAAAGAAAGGGACTTTCATTTGGCTGCTGGAAACATTCAAAAAGTCAATGGCAGGAAAAGAACCAATGACAATATTTATTGATTAGGATTCAGCTATGACAGCTGCCATCCAAAAGGTTACCACAACCTACTAAGTTTCTGTGTTGATGTTTTAAAAAAGTGATGTTTCAAGTATTTGTCTTGATGTTTCATACCTCAACATATATGATTATACAAACACTATAAATTAATTTTTAAAATACATGTATGATAATCCTGTATTATGACATGAAGTTTCATGAAAATTTTCTTGATGCTTTCTGAACATAATTAAAAAAATGAATACCAAATGCTTGATGTTTCAACAGCAGGTAATAACCTTTCACAAAAATTGACTGATGTTTCACACTGCAACAAATTTTTTGTACCAGGTGTTCAGTAACACAAAGCACTGGTTGTGTCTATAGCATCTGAAATAGAATGCAATAAATCACTATGGTAAAGCGAAGAGGGACGATGAATTTGGCATGACATTCGACCATTATTTGAAGAAATGTGCAAATGAAGAGGGATTCCAATGATGCTGGAACTCAATGATGGATAAGTACCAGCTCCATGACAACCAGTGGTTCAAGAGACTATACGGACTCCGAGAGAAATGGTGTACCACATTAAGCAAAGACTTCTTCTCTACTGGGACATTATCACAACAGAGTAGTGAAACCACAAACAAGGCAATCAACTTCAATGCCAACAAAACAACAAACTTGACACCATTTTTTTCTTCAATATTTGAAAATTTGTACAGAGGCGGAGAAGCACAAAGAACAACAAGGAATACAACAAGTCAATAGCAAGAACCTGGACTTAGGAAACATGCAGCTGAAATACACACACATAAGTTGTACAAGAACTTCGAAGCAGAATGGAAGCTAGCTATGGCAAGTAAGGCTGTAAAAACATTAAACCTTGGATTCCAAGATGTTTATAAAGTACAACCTGGAAAAAAAACACAAAAATGGAGAAGGTTACTTTTAAGAAACATGATCAAAAGGTGGAATCAAATGCTCTTGCAGGTACTTCAAAGAGTTAGGATTGTTGTGTTTCCATGCCCTTCACATCCTCCATTTGTAAAACATCACTTCCATCCCTGAAGATTACATCCTCAAGAGAAGGAAAAAGATGGCAAAGCAGGAAATATGGAACAAGGTTCTCGGAGAAACAACACCACAAAACAAGGAGATCAAAGGTAAGATACTATAGCGTCATGATATGCTACACAAGTATTACAATCTACTGTTGAAGTGTGAGAGGAAATGGAAACTAGAAGAATGCTTGAAGAAGGACAAAATAGAGACTTGGATACTATCAATTAAATGAAAGCAATGGATACACAAGAGCATTCAGGAACTAATAGTGCAAGAGGTTCAACAACAAAGACAACTCCCGAAGTACTCAATCTACCAAAATTGAAAACCAAAGGAAGAAGTGCAAGAGTGAAAGTCAAGCTTGAAAGAAATAAGCTAGTCAAAAAGGAATTTGGATGCAAGACACCAAAAGCTCAATTGATCTAAAACCAACTTGTTTTGGTAGATATTTACTGCCATACTTTGATGTTATACAGTTATGGATTGATGTTTCATTTTATAGTTTGATGTTTTAGAATTAAGTAATGATGAGGATTTTAATTTTAAAAAGGATATTCATATGCTACCATTGTTCTTATACAATCACTCTTATTTTAATACATGATGATTTACATATATAACTTGGTTGGTGCATCTTTTTCTACCTTATAGATGACCAAATATTTCAAAAAACAAAATAAATTTAAAGACATAAAACATCAAACACTAATTGCTCCAAAGTATGAAACATCACACACTACATCAAATCAAATTCAAAAATCATAACATCCAACAAACACTTAGAAAACTATAAACAATTTTACGTTAGCCCGTAAACTGTCAATCACCATAAAAATCATCATTCATCATATAAAGGGTCCAAAATCCTTATCAAATCCCTAACTTGAAGAATTGAAATATTCAAAACATCATAATATTCTGAAAACACCAATTCAAATACTATTTCTTCACACTTATACACTACTTATTCCCATCCTTGTTTCCCTTCCCAAATGCCTTTCCTTTGCCTTCTGCTGGTGCTTTTGGAGATGATGCCTTTCCAATTCTCTGAATACCATGATCGAATAATAGCGTACTTTTCATAGGAGCAGCTGCAAAAGCAGCAACAAGAGTATGATTTCTAAAAGAATTCCTCACATTCTCATCAACAACATCAAGCAACTCAGAAATAGGAAAAACACATCTGAGTCGAAAGGAGGATTAGGTTGGACATCAAAAGCAAGATCACCATCCTTAGAACCTTGATCCAACTCAGAAACCAAGGCCCTAGTGACATTCTCAATGTTCCTCTTGAACCTATGGAAAGCTTGATCTACAACCTAGGAAAAAAAGAAAAGAATTAGGAAAAGGAAACAAAGATAGAAGATATCATTTTACCTTAAATGTAAAACATCACACAAATAAAAATAACAACACCTAAAGCTTAAACTAAAACTTCTCATGTAAAATATAATAGTTCAACTACAAATATTAAAACATCAAAGCTGACAACACCTAAAGCATATGCCTAAAACATCACATACAAAATATAAAACATCAATTACTGCATTTAAAACATCAAAGCTGGTAACACCTAAAGCATAAGCTTAAAACATATCATACAAAATCTAAAAAAATCAAGTACTGCTTTTAAAACATCAAAACTGAAAGATATGAATACTTACAGATCCTCTATCATTCATAATCATAGCATTGGTAGGCAAGTCTTCTGGAACCTTAAAGATCAAAACTTGCAAGCTTGAACCAGCTGCATCAACTTTCATATGACTTCCTTTCTTGCATGTCGCAGCAACACCACGACCCACATACTTTCTCATCAAAGGAAAAGGAAATAGATCCTTAGACATGGAGCATAAATCAAAACCAACCTCAACAATCTGCCTACAACGTTTGATCAACAGAGAAGTGTCCCAGTTCTGAATGATGGAAAGCATTCACTGATGTGTAGGAACTAGTCTTATACCTACATACTGCCTCACAAAGATTCCTAAGCACATGCCCACACCAATCATAATTCTTAATCTCCCCTACATCCTCCACAACACGAGGAAGCTTATAATTAACAAAACACCTAGCAGTAGGACTCAAGAAAGTGCACACAATATACATGACAATTTTTTTTATATTCATCACCATCTTCACCTAAGTTCATCATTTTCTTATACACCCTATCACAAGGAATGTTACCAAAACCATCAACCCTAAACTCATCCCTCCAACTCCCCCTCTCTAAATCCCTTCTCTTCCCCTTCCCAATATTACTAACCGCAATCATCTCCTTATCACTGATAGGGAGTCCTAAAACATCATGAACATAATCACGAGTTAAAAAATACCTATTAGAATTAATTGTTTGAACATGGCTAATGGGATTAAAATTGTGAATAAGGTAAGGAAGAATATCTTTAGGAATGGTAAAATTTATTTTAAGAAAAACATCAAAACCAATCTCTCCCACAACTTTAATTTGGTTTGCAGTCAGAAAGAAAGACATTTTTTTGGTCTTTCCAGGGTTACACTTGGCAGTGAAGCTCTTCTCAGAACTGAAAAGAAAAATGAAATTCATGAAACATCACATGCAGAACTTAAAACATCAATAACTGAAAGTAAAACATTAAGTCACGTGAAAAAACATCAACAACACCTAAACTAATAAACACCAAATACAATATTTAAAATATTAACAAACCTTGCATCATTATCAAAATCAGCACCACCAGACACATCCACTTTCCCATCATGCTTCCCTTTCACTGTCATCTTCGTAAACCTTCTCACAGGCTTCTTCACAACCACCACCTCAGGTTCTGGTTTAAAATCAGAACCAATCGAATCTTCTGTATCACTAGGTTTATCAACCTCCTCCATACTTTCAAAACCTTCATATCTAGATTCAGATTCCTCAGATTGAGATCTCCTATCATCATCATCATCTTTATCTTTTGATGTTTCAATTCCAAATTTCTCTTCAGAATCAACCACATTATCAGCTCCAGCATTTGCATCAACATTGTTTTTCATAGTTTGGGTGTCAGGAAAACTACTGAACACCTCATCATCTGCAAAAATTTAAAAAAACTATATCAAAATGGGAAAAGATAAAAAATGATATTTAAAAAGTAGAGTTATAAAAAATAAAACAAATCCTACCAGAAACAATACTATCATCCACATTAGCATTCTCAATAGCTTGTTTCTCACTAAGATCATATTTCAATTTTTTTTTCTCAGGAACTTTCTTGTTTCCATCATCAACTAAGATTTAAAAAACATCAAAACAGATAATTAGACCTTAGCATCATGAAAAAAATCTGAAATAATCAACTGCAAAATATGAAACATCATACCATTATGTTAAAAAATCACATCATAAATTTAAAGCAGTACCAACAACTTTAAGTAATGAGAATAAAACATTGAAAGATAAAAAAAATTGAAAACAAATAGTTTAATGTCAATACCATCAACCTTAGATTTCTTCACAGCCACAGTCATGCCGAACATCCTCCTCTTAGGCGGACTCTCAGGACTAGTAGCTTCACCTCAATAACATCATCCTTTTTTATTACTTCTTCAAACCAGCATCATTTTACGTAATAGGGTTTTTCCCCTGACCAACACCAACAACTACAAAAAATAAAATAAAAGCAAATCAAATTGCACTAGGAATGAGGGTAAAACATTGAAAGGATAAAAAAATTAAAATAAATAATTTAATGTCAATACCTTTGCCACTGACACCCTCAGCAAGAACCTTAGATTTCTTCACAACCACAGACTTGTGCAACATCCTCCTATTAGGCGGACTCTCTGGATTAGCAGTTTCAACTGCAACAACATCATCTAGTCCAGCTTTATCAGTAGGACCAAAACCTGATTAGCAAGCACCGTCTCCAAATTGCGAGCACCAGCTCCTTCTAAAGTTTCATCTTCATCAACCAAATCAAGTTTTCTCGTGGCTTTCTCCTTCTGTTCCCTCTTGCAGAGGAGAGACATGAAATAGAACAACTGCATTAATAAAAATATATGAAACATTAATATTCAACATTCAGAAAAGTAAACAAAAAGAAATGACTTGATGTCAAATCAACATTAGGATCACCCCTCAGTCACTGTGATTTTCTCACAACACAACCACCAATAATAGTTGCATCTTAAACATTAAATATAATTATATAAGCATAAAAAATGTAACACAAAATTACTTTGGAAAAAGGATAATGGGATTAAAAAAACTGCATAACAACTCACATGAAACTGTCAATTTGAAAACAAAGACATCAATCTAAAATGCTAAAACAGCAATAAGACAAAGACATTCTGCCCAAGCAACAAGCTTATGAAAACTGAAACTGTAAAACATTAATAACATCACACTGAAACTAAGAGCCAAATTGGAGCTATAAAAATCAAAAACTACAAAATAATACCAAAAAAGTACAAGAAAAATATATATGTATATAAATCATCATTTAAAAACCTCAGCCCAAATCACAAACTACATCACACCTAAATTAAAACATGAACCTAAATAGACATAACATACACAAAATACATGAAATACACCTCTAAAAAATCATCATACCATCCAACAAAAATCATATCAAATTGAAAAGTATAAATCATAACTAGACTTTAAAACATCATTCAGTAACTTAAAACATAAACATACCAGCTCAAATAGAAAATGAAAATTTAAATGCATGGACAAATTGAAAACAAAACCTAAAGCACAATACATGAAAGAGACAATAGATGAAAAATCGCACTAGAAAGACACAATATATGATTGATCAACATGAAAAGAGTATATGTGAAAAATCAACAGAAACCTATAAAACATCTTGTCATAAAATCACAACATCACAAAAAACTGAACAACAACAATTTACAATTAAATATGAAAATAAAATATAAAAAATTCCTGCCAAAAGCAGAGACAAATAGGAAATACCTTGAGAATATGCTCATTTCTTTGCAATTTTTATGACAGGAGCGAGACTTCCTTCAGCAGAATCATCATAGTTCTTCACATGGTCCAGAAGAACACCATCTAGTGATTCACCAACAACTTTCTTCTTCGACATGTGCAAAGCAACAACAAATACACAAAAATTAACACACAACCTAGAGAAACCCTAAAATATAACACACATTCAAGAAAAAAAATGAAATCAATGCAAAATCCGAACAAAAATAATCGAATATCATATACAACCAATAAAACACTAAACACTAATAACTACTCTACAAAGACAAAAAAAAATTTAGCAATTCCCAAATATGAGTACAGTGAAGAACAGAACCCCTAAAAATTTCAAATCGAACACAGTAAAGGAAGATTAATAATCAAACAAAAAACACAAAATAAGCAAAATAAACACTCAGGAAACCTATATTAAGCATAGAACATCAAATGCATCCAAAAAATTGAAAAAACCAAAATACGCACAAAAAAGCCTAGGAAATTCATTACCTTGACAGATAAAACACAACCGGAAGTCCTTAAGTCATAGATCGTCAAAAATAGAACGCAAAACGGCAAAAATCGCCAGAACATAAACACGTCTTGAATCCGTTCTGTGCGAACTTCAAATGAGGAAGAAGCTATTCCGATTGTAAGAATTGGGGGAAATCAAGCGGTTGTAAGAATTGTGTACAATTAGATTTTGTGAGAGAGTAGCTATTCCGATCGTGTGAGAGAGAGTGGTTGAGCTTGCAGAGAAATTGAAATTGTAATGAGCATAAATTAAAAGATGCTAAAAGATTTAATATATATATATATATATACTAGGACTAAACTGCAAATTATCACAACTACACACCAAATCCCTGAACTTTTAAAACTTTGATATGAAACCCCATTTTAGATTCTTTTCAAATTAATGCATGGTCTCACTATGACACCGTCTTATACAACACTCTGTCTTTACTCTTTTATATATACACGTTATATGTTAAATCTTAAATTTAATGCTCTTTTTTCGTCGTGTGTCCTATGTTTCGATTTTTGAACTAAAGAGTTTACGAGAAATTAATGAAAATATTGGGAAACGATGAATCGTTGAATATGGAGATTTGAGTTTTCTTCTCATATTTTCTTGGCGATAAAACCTTTTCGCACTATTTTATTAACTGAAAAGCGAGTGTTTTTCCCCCAATAAATCAAAGTTAAAAGCAAGAGATATACAACACTCCCTCTGTTTATCTATTATTGACACGTTTTGTTTTGAGTTGTTTCTTTTATATTGACACATTTTTCATTTCTGGTAATATTTCTTCAATTTCATCCACTCATTTTCTCCCCCTAAATCCAAGCACCTAAACCTATGGTGCCAACGGAAGGAGTATGTTAATTTCAGTCGGAAAAAACGTGCTATGTTTCAGGACGATCGAAGGGTAGATGTGAGGTCGACTTCACATATACCTTCCATCTTTTTAGGCCGAATACTTGAATATTTTGCGTTTGTTTCTTCAAGTAATTTTGAATATCGAAATTGTTACTCAAATTTAATCGAATTTTATTATTTGAGCCTTTAATTTTGAATTGTATTAAATTGTTTATTTTTCGTTTATGTCTTCAAAAAATAATTTTCAACTCAAATTAATTCCATTTTAGTATCATTTTAGTTGTATATTATATTCAATATTTTCTGAAAAGCATACACTTCCATGACATAAAAAAATGAGTTTAACAAAGATATTTTAAAACTAACCAAATAGTAAATTTTAGCTAAAAACGGATATCATTCTATTATATATTTACTCAGTAGATCTTCGTATTAGCTAGCAAGTAGCTACGTGGAAAATATGTGGTGGTATACATATACTAATTCCATCTCAGTTGGAATTTTTCTATCAACCTTTTCTAGTTATATT
>JAUOBV010000009.1:1629925-1641350 GCA_032360425.1 Rubia occidens
CGCCGATAGGGTTATATTAGCACATTCTTAAAACTTATAGGGTTATATCAGCACACTCTTAAAACATATAGAATTATATCAACATATTCGTAAAAAAAAGGTAAAATTGACTTTTCCGTCAAATCTGGCCTTCAGATGTCGAAAAAAGTTATATTGACACTTACATCAACTAAGTAGGGTTATATCTGCGCTTTCAGTTATCAAAATGTTATATTGACACTTATGTCAAATATGTAGCGTTATAAAAACACTTTTTCCAAGTTTCAATTAATTAAGAACACATATGTTTTTTCATTATTGTCACACTAATAATTGTGTGAGTTAAATTTTCACCATGTTTATCATTTTCTTCCCTTATTAACATCTCTTAGACAAAGGGCGGAAGAATGAAAAAAATTCCTTCTATAGATTTGTAAAATTGCACATCGAGGACAAAAGTTTCAAGCAACTAAAACCCCAACCCTCACCCATCTCAAAAACCCCAAACATCCATCTTCTATTTCAGCAAAGAGATAAAATGGCACTCAACTCTCTCCACTTTCTCCCGCCATCTCTTCCACCTCAATTCTCCCTCCAATGGCTGCCCACAAGACCCTCCTCAGTTCTCTTCCCCTCCCTCCACTCCGCCACCTCTTCACCGCCATCGGCCCGGACGGAAAATACTACCCGACCCCGTCGGACGACGACCCGCCGGAGGCCGCGGAGGACTCCATGCACGGAGTGGACCGGTTCCAGCAGGTCCAGCGCCAGGCGGCGCGTCATCGGAAGGTGCAGGAGGAGGAGTTGAAGAAGAACCAGTCCATTTACGCCAACGCGCTTGCGGACATTGAGGACGCGCCGGAGGGGGTTACGTCCGGGAACAATGACGATACCGGGGATGATTTGTTCGGGGAGATTGATAAGGCTCTCGCCATGAAGAGGAAGGAGTTCGTGAAGAAAGGGCTACTGAAGGCTAACCCGAAGAAGGAGGTTTTGAGCGAGGTTCTTGATGAGCTGGAGCCGGAGGAGGTTGTTGATTTGGAGGAAATTAAGGATCTTGGAGGGCTTTCGGAGGATGATTTGTCTGGAGGGAGTGAAGAGGAGGAGGAGGAGGATGGGTTTGAGGTGAGTGATCAAATGAATGAGAATGGTGTACCTTCTTTTGACATTGATTTTGATGAATTTAGTAGAAATAAGGATAGGATTGTTGAACCTAAGTTTAGGATGAGTTTAGCTGAGCTTTTAGATGAGAGTAGGGTTGTCCCCGTGTCTGTTAATGGCAATTTGGAGGTGGAGATTAGTGGGATTCAGCACGATTCACGGTTAGTGGAGAGTGGCTCTTTATTTGTGTGTTGTTCTGGGAGTAATGCTGATGCACAACTGTTTCTGTCTGAAGCGGATAAGAGAGGAGCGGTCGCGATTGTAGCGAGTCAGGAGATAGATATAGAGGAGACTTTGGGGTGTAAGGCTTTGGTAATGGTGGAGGATGCTAGGGCAGTTCTTGCATCATTGGCTGCTTCGTTTTATAAGTACCCATCGGAGAGTTTGTCTGTGATTGGGATCACGGGAACTAATGGGAAGACTACTACTTCGTATTTGATCAAAGGGATGTACGAGGCAATGGGAGTTAGGACTGGGATGTTGAGTTCTGTGTCGCATTATGTTCACGGGGATAATAAGTTGGAAGCGTCTGATAAGGCGCCAGATGCGGTTTTAGTTCAGAAGTTGATGGCGAAGATGGTTCACAATGGGACAGAAGCTTTGGTTATGGAGGCTTCTTCAGAGGAATTGGCATTAGGGAGATGTGACAAGGTTGATTTTGACATTGCGGTTTTCTTGAATTTGACTAAGGATGGGGCAGAGTTTCATGGGCCAGAGGAGGAGTGTAGGAACGCTCAGGCTAAATTGTTTTTGAAGATGGTGGATCGGGAACGCCATAGGAAAGTTGTGAATGTTGATGATCCGAATGCGGCTTTTTTCATTTCCCAGGGGAGTGTAGATGTACCTGTTGTGACCTTCGCAGTAGAGAACAAGAATGCTGATGTTCACCCGCTGAAGTTCGAATTGTCCCTTTTTGAGACTCAGGTTTTGGTCAATACACCTCAAGGGATACTGGAGATTTCATCTGGATTGTTAGGGAGGCATAACATTTACAATATCCTCGCTGCCATTGCGGTTGGAATTGCAGTTGGTGCACCTTTGGAGGACATTGTCAGAGGCATTGAAGAGGTTGATGCAGTCCCCGGTAGATGCGAGTTGATAGATGAGGAACAGGCTTTTGGGGTGATAGTTGACCATGCTCATACTCCTGATGCATTGTCTAGACTCCTCGATCATGTCAGGGAGCTTCGGCCCAAGAGGATTATAACTGGTATGATCCTTGCAGCTTTATACTTCCTTTCTTCATTCGCTCGATAGAAATGTATTGACTAGGATCACATGCTTTACAGTTTTTGGTTGTTGTGGCGAAAGAGGTAGAGGGAAAAGACCTCTTATGACGAAGATAGCAGCAGACAAAAGTGATGTGACTTTACTGACTTCTGATAATCCCATGAATGAAGATCCGTGTAAGTTTGTTATCAGTAAACATATTTTCTCAGCCTATGATTTTCGCAATAAATAAATTAGCGTATCTGATAAGCACATGGCTTATTTTAACCAGTGGACGTACTGGACGATATGCTGGCTGGTGTGGGATGGACTATGCAGGATTACTTGAAATTCGGAGAGAACGATTACTATCCACCTCTTGCTAATGGCCACAGGCTTTTCTTGCACGATATTAGGCGTGTAGCTGTACGATGTGCTGTTGCAATGGGTGAAGAAGGCGACGTTGTTGTAAGCTTCTGTGCACCTCATCTGTTTACATAGGGGATATCATCAACTATCAAAGTATTTCTGTAAATACAGTTTGCAACTCTATCCAAACTAGTTGAATGACTTCAATATTCATTTACTATGGTTTACATTGCTAAGGGTTTCCTGTAGTTAAATGTCCTGAATTATTTTCTGAAGGATAATGCAAAGTAGAAATCTGAATGGATTGTGATATCTTTGTTTTAGTTGCAGTATAAGATGTTTTCCATTAATTTTCAATTTTGCACCACTCGACAGGCTATAATTTGAAGTTCATATTTTAATTCTGCCTGTGTTTAAACTCGCTTCAGGTTGTTGCTGGGAAAGGCCATGAAACTTACCAGATAGAAGGTGACAAGAAGGAATTTTTCGATGATCGGGAGGAGTGCCGTGAAGCATTGCAGTATGTTGACGAGCTCCACCAAGCCGGGATTGATACAAGTGAATTCCCATGGCGGTATGGCTTCCCTGAACTCTTTCTCTTCGCCACTTAATAACTCGTTTAGAATTAAAATGCTTCTGATAGGTTCTTAAGTTCTGTACACCTTATGCGATGCATGGGATATAAGCGTTCCCATGAATATATTTTCCGTCCCCTTTTTCTTCTTCTGGTTTGTTTCACCACTCGACTTAGGGTGACGGGCTAATGTTTACTGCAGGTTGCCGGAGAGTCACTGACATGGTACAAAAATGAACTACGACTTTTGAGACCACGCAAAGACCCTGTAAATGGGATTCCTGGAGCAAATGCAGATTTATCCCGAGTTTGAGATAACCGGAAATTAGAGGACAGATCTTCAACTGGTTAAATTATGCTTCACAGCTCAGTTGCACGATTTTGACGTACAACTAGCCGTGGAAACACGGGAAATCCGGCTTTCGTGGAGGAGGATCTAGACTGGTTATTCCGGGCATGAGAGATCGCCCCCCTCCAGTAGGAAATTAGAAGAAATAACGTTAGATTCCTTGTTGATTTAGGATTGAAATGACAATATTTACCTTTGATGGTAAGTTATGTTGTCTTTGAAATTCATCCAAAATATGTCTTTTTTCCTTTCGTTCTTCCATTTCTTTTATACGAAACTCGGCAGCGGCAGTGTGGAGATTTCATTGAGTTTACCGGCACTGGGTCCCATGTGCGGGCCTATGAGTTGTGGCAGGGGTCCTTTGTGCGCACCGAGTATGACCGGCCAACGATCCTGGCGCTGGGCTACCTTGAATTTACCTCTTCCACCAAGACCTGTGGTGTCGAGCAGGTGGGGGCGCTGTGGGCAAGCGTCATTGCCTTTTTGCTCCGAAGGAAAGGGAAAAATTACCGTTTTAGCCAATTTGGTCCTTTACTTTTGGTCCATTGATGGATTTGATAAATTTACCTGGTCATAAATAGTTTGCAGTTTGCACTCTTAAGTTGCTGAACCAAAAGCAAGTAAAAATGATCAAATTTGGCAACAAATAAAAATTAAGCCTTAAATAGATAAATTATTAAGTGAAAAATTAAGCAATAAATCGATCAATTATTTGCAGTTTGCACTCCATCAATTATAAAGAAATTGAAGAGAATAGAGTCGCTCTCCAATTCAACATCAGAAAAAAATAGCTGGAACTTGGTTAATAATTACCCGAAAAACAAAAGTTCGCAATTTGATCACATATTTATGAAGATCCAAAATCGCATTATTAAATATATCAGAAATAGTAACAGTTAAATAGATGCAGCGCAATATCTCAACAAAAGGTAACAAATTTGAGAGGAGTAAAAAACATGTTCAACGTGGATGATAGGAAAGGTTTCACTTTTCCTTTTCCTCTTACTTTCTTCTCCCTTTAATTATTGTGCTTCAGCCGAACTGATTGCAAAACAAAGACTGTTTTTTTTTTTTGGGACAAAAAAAGAACAAGATCATATTAGAAATCGTCTAATTGTTAGAATGCTTCCCGACCCGAGATATGATTCGTAGAGCCAACTCCAGGTAACGGATAAAAGGTTCGTTATTGTTGTTGATATTGAGATATTCTAATAAAGTATTCAGTCGGCTGAACGTGAAGGGTCGTGTTTTCGCTTATTAGTGAATTTGTGTGGTTTTTTCCATGCACTTATCTTTCTGATTTGTTTCCGCTTTTATTTGATTCATTACACAGCAGGATCAAATCGAGACAAAGTCCAAGAACAGAAAATTCAGTACTTTGAAAGATAGATCTTTGTAAAACATCCTTTTCTTGCTAATTCTTGAAGAACTTTGCCTGAAAATGATTGATTTGGACCAAGCTTTTCAGCAAGTTTGGGATTTTCGGAGGAAAGAAGACAATGACGGCGATTCCATGAGCGAAGACTCTAAGCCAAGTTCAGGGCTTGCTCCATTCTTGAGTTCACCGGAGAAAGATGATGAAGAAACCACTCAACAGATTGGAAAAGCTAAAGCCAGCAATAAGAAAAGTGACAAGAAATCTACGAAGCGAAATCGCGTCACAAAGAGAAAGAGGAAGGTAGAGCCTCCACTTCCAGACCATGATCCTGATCTCTTACTGTCTGATTTCAAGAAGTTTACTGATTCTCTCGTCGAGGAAATCAAGGTTGCGAGGAAGAAGATGTTTGCGCAGATGAAGAGACAGACCGCGAGGATTGTCAACGCAAAGCCTGCCCCGGGGCCTAAGAGGAGGAAGAAAGTTGTGCCTAAAACTGACACAAAAGCAGTGCATCAAGAATCTGGAAAGAAATCAAGAAGGAAAACTCAAACTCAAACTCAAACTAATAAGAGAAAGAGAAGCAATGCAAAACTACGAGAACCAAAGAAATGTTCTTCAACTCTTCCCAATGATCCCGGAAGTAATACTGCATGTAATGCAGATCAGAAAGCAGAAAATTCATTGGCTGATGCAAGTAATCCACTCGAAGAACCGCGCCAGTCAAAGGTAAACCATTTCAGTTCTTCTGCGCCACTATTGATATGTTGACACGTTCGCTTTTATGATATTCACATCGGCATTTGAAACAGGACTCGTGTATAGGGACGAAAGGCGATTTTGACATGACAGGGCTCTTCAAGTGTGACGTTGGTTCGAAAGATATGGAACTCATGGAGACCCAGACATCAACCATTCTTCAGCATTGGTACAACTCAAACATTGCAGGGAAGGCTATTGTGCCTGAATGGTTCGATCCGAGAAGCAACATGATGAGCTATAACAACAACAATGGAGGAAGATTTGCACCATTTGGTTCTGGTCCTTCTGGAGATGCTAAAACAGAACTCTATAAGCAGAATGTTCTTAGAATTTGAAAGCAGAAAACGATGTAGCCTCTATTTTTTTGAAAAATGACATTCTTGAGGTCTCTCTTTTTGTTTTTCATTTTCTTTTTGTGGAAAGGAAAAAAAAACTTCATTTCAAGGTCCTGGAAAATGTCCAGAATCATTTGACAGAAAACTTGGGGGTGATGTCTAAGCGTTTGTAGGGAGTAGACTAGTTTTAGCAAATTCGGCCAAAGAGTGAGCTACATGGTTATTTTGTCTCAAAACCCAAAGTGGTCCTTTGCATAAGCCGTTTTCAAGTCTAAGTCGAACTATTTCTATGGTGTACTCATATGGAGAAAATATTTCTTCATCCCATGTACCATGTTGATGACTCTTAGTGCATCTCCCTTCACTGCAACATTTTCGATCTTCGAATCATTCATTTCTGTCAAACGCCTTGATCATATCGAGCTTCACACTCATATAGCCCTTTTGCCCCGAGGTTCTAGCTTTCATAGTATGGTGTAGTTCATGCGCGATCAATACATTATCCGTTATCAACCTTCCCAGAATGAACACATCCTCTTAAACTGCTAGCCACCCCCTTTGATGCCAGTCTGTATGACACCTTGCACAGCCTAATAGGTCGGAATTGAGTAATCTGATCAAGTTTATTCAACTTTTGAGGGCCGAATTGAGGGCCGAATCAACTTTTGACAAATGTCAAATTCAACCTTAAGGGAGAAAAAAATGAGGATGTATATAATTGTAGTTTTTAATTAACACTTGTCAAAAGTTGATTGGACTCTCACCTCCCCACATACAAAACCTCCACATATAAATTTTTCTGAGCAAAAATGTTCCCACATTTTAATTTAAGCTCATGATTTAGCATCAACCTTTTCAATTTGTCTTGTTTAGTGCACATATACCCCTTAGTTTTTCAATGCAATCTCCAACTATAAGGGTATATGTGCACTTTCAAATATTTATGGGGTATATGTGTACTATACAAAGAACTTAGGAGCATGAATGACTTTACTTTTAATTAAAAATGTATATCAATTTTAATTGAAAAAAAACATTTTCATTATATAAACATAAAAAATGAATACAAATTCTTGGGAAAAACCGTCTTTCCATAGGTTTTTGGAAAGACAAAGTTTAATTAGAATAATAGAAATGTAAAAGATTTTAGTGGCAGTGTTAAAAATTTATTGTCCAACGTGCAATAGTTATAAGTTTACGACCCCGTTAATGCAATCAAAATTTTTATCTTCATTTCTTTCAATTTGCCGTTTAAACCTTGATTTTTTCATAATTTATGGAAAGACCGTTTTTCAAGAGACAGACTAAAAAATGAATACATTTAACCAACAATTTTTAAAACAAAGTACTAAAATTTAAGAAAAAGTCTCAGGATTTCCATAAACTTATGGATAATCCACAGTGGCTTTTACCTTAAATGTTGTATTTTTAAAATAAAATTTAAATATTGTATTTTTAAATTTAAAACAAGTAATAATATGTATTTTAATGTGAAAATATAAAAATATGTAATCTAAAAAATATTTTCAATTTTTTAAAATATAGTATGTAATTTAACAAATGCAGTGTATATGGTAAAAAAAAGTGACCTGCCCATTAGCTTATGAACAGATTGCATATCAGGAGACCTACTCAAAATTTAAATTTTGATTGAAAGTGAAAAGAGTCAGTCTCTTGAAAGATAGTATTTTCATAAGTTATGGAAAGACAGCATCCTGTATCTGAGATCGGGAGGCACGCAACACTGAGCACTGCGTTTGAGGGAAAGAGGGCGGAGGGGGTTGAAACCCTACGTGCAAGTTTTGATATGAGTTTTCAAGAAAATCATGTTGTTCAAAAAACCCCAGAAGCACCTAACACGGCTACTGTATTGGTCAGTAAAGCACTTCAATTCTACAAAGCTTTCCGCCGTCGAAGGAAGTGACTGATTATACCCATAGCAGTACTGAGAATGTGATATTGAAGAAACCCGGGCCTGTAAAGATTGTTGAGGTACCAATGTGGCGCCCAAGCCTGAAGGGGGTCCCAGAGAGATTTGGAGGCATAGTAGAAATACCAACGGAGGGAGAATCTGACGAGGAAGTGGAGGAAATAAATGGCAAATTGAAGGCAAATACTCAGCTGGACGAGAAAGTGAGTTTGTTTGACGGAACCAACGCGGTGGAGGAGTCGAAAGATAAGGGAATTATTTCGCCGACGCGCCAAAATAGAATGGAGAATGTGATACCCCTCAGCCCTATGTTAGTGCAAGTGCCAATAGAATTCGACTCGCCAACAAAAAGGATTGCTCAGCAGATTCTTAAAATTCGGCACAAGAAGGCGCCTGGTGGCGGAGTAAAAAGGCCGAATGTGACGAAAAAAGGGAAACCACGAGCACCAAGAATGAAAGGAGAAGATCTGCATGCAAAGATGAAAGAAGGATTGGGAAGTGGTACAGGTGCAATAACAAAGGGCAACAAGAAAAGATTCCGGAAGAGCTTGAGTCCGCCAACGAACACGGAGAGTAGGGTAGTCACAGAAGCTATAGACATGATAAACTTGGGAGAGGTGCAAACTAGAGTGGAAGAGGTGCACAGGAATCCCAAACGCAAGCTAATATTGGAGGACGACGGGGCTGAAGCTTCTTACTTGATTACCAAGAAAGCTAGAAACGAAAATGGAGGAGTAGAAGTACCCCGTACTCTGGCAGGTGCGGGCATCGTACAGGCAGAGACTGGTAGTGAAGACCAGTCCTGCCCACGCTAATGAGTATCATCAGTTGGAACTGTCGGGGTCTAGGAAGGGCTCGGGCAGTTCAAGAACTGCGTACGGTTGAAATCTCCTTTAATTATTTTTTTGTGTGAAACAAAATGCTCAGTAGATGTAGTAGAAAACCTAAAGAGTCAGTTGAATTTTTTTGGAGTAGCTGTTGCGTCGCAGGGCCTTTCAGGAGGACTTGCTCTATTATGGAATAAACAAGTAGTGGTAGATTTACAGTCTTATTCGCAGCGTCATATTGATGTATATGCATTGGTGTTAGGGAGTAAAATCCGAGTTATAGGAGTCTATGGGCAGCCGAATGTTGCACTAAGATGGACTGGGTGGCAACAATTCAAGCGTTTGGCCTCGGAACCTCATGTCGTGGATATGCATGGGCGACTTTAATGAGGTCCTTGCACAGGATGAATTTCAGGGTTCAGGCCCTAGAGCGGAATGGAAAATAAACTGTTTCAGGGAGGCACTTGAAGTCAGTGGGTTATTTGACATGGGTTATTCAGGACCCAAGTTTACATGGTATAAACTGGCGTTGGATCCGAACACAAAAAGAGGTCGTTTAGACCGTGCAGTGTGCAACAAAGGGCTCAATGACCTCTTTCCCTGGTCTTTTGTAACTTCAGTTCCTATGGTGCACTCTGATCATATGGCTATCCATATCCGTCTTCAGAGGAGAGACAATAGTGCTACTAGACATAGGCGGAAACAGAGATTCAGATTTGAGGCGCAATGGATTAAATCGAGTGACTGTGCTCGAATGGTGGAGGAAAACTGGAATTCAGCAGATGTCTCCTTGATGACAAAAATGGAGCAATGCGCGGTGGGGCTGTTGAGATGGAGACGAGAGGCTTTCCCAATAATTCCGAAGAGGATGGAAGAAATAAAAGAACGTCTGTGCTTAGTCGGGGTACAATCGATGAGAGCACAAAGAGGATGATCCGGAAGCTGAAAGAAGAGTATGAACTGTTGCAGGAGGCAGAGAGTGTGCGTTGGAAGCAAAGGGCGAAACAACATTGGTATAAGGAGGGGGATAGGAATACAAAGTTCTTCCATCGACATGCCACTCAAAGGAGATCAATCAACCATATTGCGGGTCTCAGAGACAGAAACCAAGAAATGAAGTCAGATGTAGAAAGCATGGAAAGAATCGTACTTGATTACTTTGGGGGATTATTCTCATCGTCGTCGCCGTCGGAGGATTCAATGGCACAAGTTCTGGGGAGGATTCAGCCGAAAGTAACTACTGAAATGGCAAATAATCTCATTCGGCCATATACTGCTGGAGAGGTGGAGAAAGCTGTCAAACAAATGCACCCATACAAATCACCTGGACCTGACGGTATGAGCCCTGTATTCTTTTAGAAATTTTGGCATATAGTTAAACATGATGTTACTATATTTGTCTTGAATTTCTTGAATAATCGAGAGATAGTACCAGCTGCGAACTATACGCACATTGTATTATTACCTAAGACAGACCATCCAGAGCTTATCACACAGTTCAGGCCCATTAGCCTTTGTAATGTAGTGTATCAGATTGCATCGAAAGTTGTGGAAAATAGGCTAAGGCAAATCACCCCGAAGATCATTTCGGAGGCTCAATCGGCATTCATCCCAGGAAGACTTATCACAGACAATGTGCTAATAGCTCACGAGATCCACCACACGATGCGAACTAGGAGGGCAGGAGCATTAGGCACATGAGTGTTGAACTGGATATGAGCAAGGCGTTCGACCGTATTGAGTGAAATTTTGTGGCAAATATGCTTGCTCAAATGGGCTTTCCCCCACAGTTTGTGCAACTTATCCACTTATGCCTATCTACAGTATCATTTTCCTTCATTCTAAATGGAGAGAAGCTAGGGAAGTTGCAGCCAAGGCAGGGTATTAGAAAAAGAGATCCTTTGTCGCCGTTTCTTTTCATTATCTGCTCTAAGGTATTATCTATTCTGCTTAGTGATCTTACAAGTGTAGGGAGACTTAAAGGGCTTGACGCATCACCACATGGACCGATACTTTCCCACTTATTCTTTGCGGATGACACACTTTTGTTCGGAAAGGCTACAGAATCTGAGACGCACTATCTTCAATGGGAAATCACTCTCTTCAAGGATATCTCGGGCCAAAGGACAAACACTGACAAGTATGGAATTGTATTCATCCCCAACACAGAGGAGAGTTTAAAGAAGAACATTTGCAATACACTAAAGATACCGGAGGTGGAAACGCATGGTACTTACTTGGGGCTGCCAGCGAAAGTTGGGAAAGATAAGAAAGAGTTGTTTCAAAACCTGAAAGATCGTATCCGGAAAAGAATTTACGGATGGCACAGTAAACATATATCTAAGGCAGGGAGGGAGATATTTTCTGTCAAATTGGTGTACCACCTCATAGTAGAGGATCCTCGATTCATCCTGCACCATCACCTCCAGAATTTGATGGGCATGGACATGGCATTCTGGTCAAATCTGTGGAAACTAGGAATACCGCAGCGAGCAAAGCATTTTGCTTGGCATTTTTGTACGGATTCATTGGCCACAGTGGAGAACTTGAGACGT
>JAUOBV010000009.1:1726045-1736392 GCA_032360425.1 Rubia occidens
GCGGTCAAACTTTGATTCAGAATAGTGTCCAAAAAGCAAATAAGCAATTATTTATGGGACGGAGGGAGTATATACTTAATATTAATGGTAAATTTTTTTTTTACATGGGGCAACCAAATACTAATTCCCCCATTTTTTTTCCATGGGGTATTACCCCATGGCTTCACATAGGTCCGCCCCTGTGTGTATGATTCAGAAGATAATAGATAAGACTGAAGTGGGAAACATCAGAGGAAATCCCAGCACATCGTCCACACCATCTATTCATTTGAAGGAAATTCATAAACTTTCTGAATTACTAGTTCCTGAAGCTCTTAAAAAGATATGCACATTCTCACAAGAATGAGATTGAGAAGAAAGTAGAAGAAATGCTCTAACAAGGCTTCATTCAGAGGAGTTATATTCCATTTTCTTCACCGGTACTATTGGGCAAGAAGAAAGACACAAGTTGGAGGTTGTGCATTGATTATAGAAGGCTTAAAGGACAAGTTTCCAATTCCAGTTATTGATGAATTGCTTTATGAATTAAATAGTGCTAGGTTTTTCACCAAGTTAGATTTAAGATCAGGTTACTATCATATTCGAGTTAAGCCTTCCAATGTGTATAAAACAACATTCCAAACTCATCATTGACATTATGAGTTTTTGATTATGCCTTTTGGTTTAACTATGCCCCTGATACATTTCAATCATTGATGAATCAAGTTTTTCAAATAAAAAAAGAAGTTATTATTATAATAAGTGCAGGTTTCTAGTTTTTTTTAAAAACCCCAGTAAATATAAAATAAAAATAAAGCTTCTTTGTTTTGACTCGATAATAATAGTTAAAGTGGCTAGAGGTCTAGTACAGGTTGTTCATGATCTAGCTGCTACAGTAAGATGTAATGTTTATACTTCTGTTCTTTTAAGTTATTATAATAATAAGTGCATGTTTATAGTTTTTTAAAAAACCCAGTAAATATAAAATAAAAGTAAAGCTATTGACTCAATTAAATCATCAAATCTCAACCGTCGGCTTAACTGACTTTCACTCTTGACACGTTCCACGACCTCCGATCCAGCCGTTGATCTACCCAAGGCAGTTTCACCACCAGAAAAAAATTTATGTGGAAAAATTATGTATGTGGGGGTGAGAGCCCAATTAAAACAGGACATGTGCCAAATAAGTGAATTAAAATAATAAAAAATATAAAAAAACTAACATTTGACTCCACTCACTTGCCAATTTTAATTGGGCCCTTGTCCATACATAATTTTTTCATGTTTCACCATCAGTACACACGCTCACTTGCTTCTTTATCACACGCGAACTCACGCACCACTCACAGCCGTTGATCGCACACCTGAGCTGCGACTCTCTCTTACGCATGAGTCCACGCGCTCACTTGTGAGACAAAAGGAAAAGAAAGAAGCCCACGAGTAATTCAATCAGAAGATTACATTTGACTATTTTTGTAAATGTCTCCAAACTTCAGTGGCAGAAAATTAGGAGGATTCGTTAGCCAGTTAGTTTCCCTCAGGAAGCAAAACCTAAAAAAACACAAACTCTCCTAACTAAAGTCTCTCACTTTTAAAAAGCCCGTAAATTAAATCCATTTTATAAATTGTATTAATACAAAATCGCCTGAAGGCTGAAGCCGAATCCAGTTCATTCTAATCCTGAATTGTCCGAAAGAAAAAGGTAAATTGAGTACCCTCTGTTGTGTTTTTATATGTCTTTAAAATTCCATGGCTTTATCCATGATGTTTATGATTTTGTATAATGTTGTTTAGCCATTGGTTTTTCTTGATACTCATGTGATTTTGCATGTGTTTTTGTAGCCTAGAATTTGTAAATTGAGATGAGATTGTGGCATTGATGGGGAAAGGGAGACCAAGGGCTGTGGAAAAGGGTGTGTTAGGGCCAAATACTTGTGTATCATCAGGTTCATTGAATATACCATCAGGGCCAGTGTATTATCCCACTGAGGATGAATTCAAGGACCCTTTAGATTTTATTGATAAGATCAGGCCGGAGGCTGAGAAATATGGGATTTGTAAGATTGTCCCACCAAAGAGTTGGAATTCCCCTTTTGCTTTGGATGTAGATTCCTTCTCGTTTCCTACAAAAACGCAGGCCATTCATCAATTGCAGGCAAGGAGTGCTTCGTGTGATTCGAAGACGTTTAGGCTGGAGTACGATAGGTTTTTGGAGGATCAATGTGGTAAGAAGGCTAGGAAAAGGGTTGTCTTTGAAGGGGAGGATTTGGATTTGTGTAAACTATTCAATTCCGTGAAACGGTATGGGGGTTTTGATAATGTTGTAAAGAATAAAAAGTGGGGGGATGTTTTCCGGTTTGTGCGCCCTGGTCAGAGGATCTCGGAATGTGCCAAGATCGTACTTAGTCAATTGTATATAGAGCATTTGTGTGACTATGAAGAGTATTATAATAACACCAACAAGGCAAAAGATACAGAATGTAAGAGGGGAATGCAGAGGAGGAAAAATTGTGGTGGTGAGGTTGAAATTTCAAGTAGTAAGCGAAGGCGGAAAAATAATGAAGGGGAGAAAGTAGAAGTCGGAAAGAAACGGGAAGAAGTACACCACCAAATATGTGAACAATGCAGAAGTGGTTTGTACGGAGAAGTAATGCTGTTATGTGATAGATGTAACAAGGGCTGGCATATTTATTGCTTATCGCCACCTCTAGAACAAGTTCCAGTCGGTAACTGGTACTGCCTAGAGTGCGTGAACTCCGAACAGGATAGCTTTGGTTTTGTTCCTGGTAAAGACTTCTCTTTGGAAGCTTTTAAGCGTGTGGCTGAGCGGGCAAAGAAGAAATGGTTTGGATCAGCTGTTACCTCGCGATTTCAATTGGAGAAGAAGTTCTGGGAAATTGTAGAGGGATCAGTTGGTGAGGTTGAAGTGATGTACGGCAGTGACTTGGATACTTCGGTATATGGGAGTGGATTTCCACGGCTGAAAGACCAAAGACCATCATCCATTGAGGTTGATGTGTGGGATAAGTGCTGCGCCAGCCCATGGAATCTTAACAATCTACCCAAACTACCAGGTTCGATGCTTAGAGCAGTAGATCACGGGATTGCCGGTGTAATGGTACCCTGGCTGTATATAGGAATGCTATTCTCATCATTCTGCTGGCATGTTGAGGACCATTGCTTTTACTCAATGAATTACCATCACTGGTAGGTGGATTTTTTGTTATTATTTTGTAGCTTTGAATATCATTATTTTATTGTGCTTGATTTATATGATGATTAATGGCTTTTTGTGTGCACATTGTCTATTCACTTCTTGGTCTCAATGACCTGTTTGCCTTGTTGTCCTTTGATTACATGCTGAATTCTCATGAGCAGTTAACCTCGTTCAGAATATCAATTGCATGTAATCAAACCTTTTAAGTTTCTACTATCAAGGATATCATATGCAACTATACTATCCTTAGGATGCTACATTTTTTTCACAAACCTTCAGATTTTCTTTTATGATGTCAGAAACTCTATTTTGTGAATGGTAACTGTCATGTTAAAAATAAGAAATCATTACTTGTTTATTTCAGGGGAGAACCAAAATGTTGGTACAGTGTCCCAGGAAGTGATGCCGATGCTTTTGAAAAGGTAATAGACGAATGCTTTCCTTAGTTTTGCTCCAATGTTTAAGTTATCTTCTGGTGTAGATTGGTTTCCTAAATGTCTTTCTTGATATTGCTTTTGTAGTGATTTTCTAGGACGTGAGATAGGGAATCATCACTAGTATTTTTTTTCCTGCTACCCCCCTTCCCCTTCCTATTTTTCTGTTCCATTGTCCCCAAGAGCGGACCTAGAAAAGATATCCAACGCGGGCCAATATGGCCCATGATTAACATCTAATTTTCTGAAATTTAAATAAATCTACAAATGAAACTTTAGTTATAGGACCAGACCAAATGACCAATCAGTATTATATAAAACTAATTATGATGTTCTAAAATTTCAAAGATAAGTTCTCATACAACTTAGCTAATACAAATTAAATTTTCTAACTTTTCTTGATCAATCCAAATTTATTGAATTATTTTGTAAAATTTGTGATAAAATTATATGTTATGCTTACATTTCATTGTTGGCATGCCCTGATGTGATAGGTCAGTTAGTAGGAAAGAGAAGTCCCTTGCATGCAGAAGTAGAACTATATCAGAAATTTAGCTTTTGTCTTTGCAACTGTAATTTTGTCCAGCTAATCTACAGTTATGTCACCGATAAGTAAATTTTGTACTTGTGTGCCAGGGAGTTGATGTGTTTCCCTTCAATTTATCCCTCCTTTATACCATAGGATATACGAGTTTGCATCCATAATTTATTTCTACTGCCTTAATGTAACAGTTGTTAGCATTTCCTTCCATGGTGAATTGTTACAGTTTAGAGTCGTGGTTTAAATTCATTCATTTTATTTCTCTCCATGAAGGTTTTTCTAATTTAGGTTGCTGATATATATTAGTTTTCAGTCAAGATATTTATTACCATTGGAACCCTTAGATGTAGCAGTTTCTCTCATAAATATACAAATGAAACCATATATCATGATCAAATACAACGGCTAGATATGGTTCATACGGCCTACCTACTTAGTGCCAACACACTTGTTATTCTTACCCTTTTTAGATATGCTTAAGACATCTAAGGTTTGTTTTAATCTTTAATCATAAGATCCCTTTGGTTGTTATCTCTCCTTAGATTTATTTCATAAGCTCTTATTTTATTTTCATCTTGAATCGGCAATATGCACCCTTTTGCTTATCCTGCTTGACCTTCCCAATAAGAAGCAAGAAAATGATGTATTGCATTCCCATTCTGGTCTGGAAAGGTGGGACTTTCGCTTTGATAAAAAATTTACTTTGCCCCTACACAGGGGTTTGGGGTTTAAAATATTTTTGAGGTTCTTATGGTTGATTTCATCATTATACAGGTCATGCGGAACAGTCTTCCGGATCTCTTTGATGCTCAACCTGATCTCTTGTTTCAGCTCGTTACCATGCTAAATCCTACTGTCTTGCAAGAAAGTGGTGTCCCCGTTTACAGTGTTTTACAGGTATTACACTCTAGATAGTGACATTGGGCTGCATTCTGAACCCGACTTATCAGCATTGTGCTAATTATCAGATGCATTTCCAATATAATTATTTTGGATATGCCTAAAATCTTGTTTAGAGGCTCTAACCTACGTCTTTAGAGTTAGAAGATTAGTTTTAAAGGAAAATATGGCTCTAAGAAGTTCTCAATTTATTATGTTGTCCTATACACGTCTGAAAAGTGTCAAGTCGTTGAGTTTGGTACTTTAGTTTGTTGACTATGCTAAAATAACTCGGGCACCTTTATCTTCATAGTTTTAGTCAAGAATTAATGTTACCAATCAATGAAAAGTCTTTCTTGCAAAGCACTACTTGGGTTGGGGCCAGGCATCTCAAATAAGCTGAAGTGAATTTGCCTGGGAGAATTTATCTAAGATTGTTGGCAGAGACTGACTGGCGCGCCAGTCTTTCGTCATTGAGCTTGTAACTTCGAATGTATTCTCAAATGAATTAAAGAAGCAATTGCTGAACTCCTATTCACATCTTATTTTCCATTCTGGCTTTCATGGTCACGTTCTTGAAACTATGTTAATGGAAAAACAATCTTCTGAAGTTAGATTGAGGGAGTTTTTTTCTTTTGAACTTAAAATTTAATATTTGCTTCTAACAGGAGCCTGGTAACTTTATTGTTACATTTCCAAGATCTTATCATGGAGGCTTCAACCTAGGTTAGTTGTGGTTTACCATTGTTTAGTATTGGAGGCTTGTTTTCTGGTCTCGGGGACACTAATTACTTTTGGAATTTGCAGGACTAAATTGTGCCGAGGCTGTCAATTTTGCTCCTGCTGATTGGCTGCCTCATGGTGGTCTTGGAGCTGAGCTGTACCAATTGTATCGTAAACCCCCTGTTTTATCTCATGAGGAACTCCTATGCGTGGTTGCACAAGTATTAAGTCCATCCTCTCTAGGCTCACTAGTGAATCATGTTACTTTAAATAACAACTTAATATTCTCTGATCTCGTGATATTATTTTGCAAGTCTTCTGTTATGTGTTACTGTGATCCACACTACAAATTTTCCCCCTAAAAGTTGAATTTGATTAATCATATTTTCATTTAAAAGGATTTCTTTTACTGTGATTAGGTTACTTAATTCTCTGTTGTATCTGCACTGTTATGCCTTTTCATGCCATTGTAATCCTTTATATCGCTGTCTGTAAGAATTTCCCTTTCTAAGAGATTCTATATTGTTGAACTGGAGATTTCCAGAGGTGAGTGGGAATTTGCTTGATATCTGGTAACTTTGTTTATGGTTTACGATGGCCTAATAGTTGGCGATTTTGACTCTGATTTGAGTGTAGCATGATACAGATGACTTGCAGAATTTTCTGGTTGCTTCTTTCACTTATTTATGTACTGTCTAGCTTAGCTTATTTTTCTTCACTTTCCTCTCAATCTGAAAACAAGGCCATTTGACTTGCTTTCATGATGTGAATTTTGGGTTTATATTTGGTATTCTTCTACAACATTTGATGATTTTTTTTGTTAGTTGAGTAAGCCTGTCTCCACTGTCTGCTTATGTTGAATCTGTTCATCTCTGTAATAGTCTCTTATGCTGTAAACATCGTGTGTGTTTTTATACTGGTTTATAGGCTGTACCTAAAGGCTTTATGTTCGGAACATGGCTGGTAATTTGGTTGTTATTGATGTAATTGTCCTTTCTGCTGTAGAGTGACTTTGATAAGAGAGCATCGGGCTTCTTAAAAATGGAATTGCTTCGAATATATTATAAGGAGAAGACTTGGAGGGAGCGGCTTTGGAAACATGGTGTTGTTTGTTCTTCCCTCTTGATGCCCAGGAAGAATCCTAAGCATGTTGGTACAGAAGAGGTATATTATTTGACTTTGGATGTATGCTATATCATTATTATTTTGGTATATTATTACTGATGAGCTTGATATTGATTGTGAAGGATCCTACATGCATCATATGTCAGCAACCACTTTATCTTTCTGCTGTTGCTTGCCTCTGTAGGCCATCATCATATGTTTGTTTAGAGGTGAGTAATCACATATTTATCTTTCTTGTAATTTGGATGCTGTTGTTCATGATAAATTTGTTCGTCTTCCTCAAGTTATTCCATTGTCGTTAGTATTACATGTTCATTTTTATTTGGCTCTCTTAAGACAGTGGGCAGCTCACAATGGCAGTTCAAAAACAAATTTTCTGAGTAGTTTGCGAATTCAGTCTTTTTTTACCCTTCTTGCTGTTCAAGGTTTCATATGTGCCGAGTGTTCTTGTCATATGAAATACTCAACATCTCGTGCATTTCATTCTTTGTGTAAACCTTCTTGGTCTGGAATTGGCACATGTTTGTTCTTTTCTAACGTTACTTATTATTTGTTTTTTCTTATTTTTGTGTGCTTGTGTGTCTTTGTGATGCAGCACTCAAATCACCTTTGCGAGTGTAAGGCTAACCAGCACCAGCTCCTTTACCGCCATACTTTGGCAGAGTTGAATGAGTTGGTCATGAGGGCTGAAAACCTTATTCATGAGTGCTCACCCAGTAGGTTGCAGAGACAATTATCTTCTTCAAAGGATTCTGTTCCTTTGACAAAGAAGGTTAGCCTTAGATTTAATTTCTGTTATGTTGAATATATATAATGGATGTTTTCTCCTCTCTCTAGTGGGTATTTCAAGAGAGTTCTTTTCTGGAACCTCGTTCAACTGTGATATGCACATCTGGCTTTGACTGCCTATGCCTTGTTTTCATCTCTTGCTTGTTAAGGAATCTTGAATAAATTGTCAACTATGCTACGGGTTAGGATATTGTGGATTTGTGACTTGGGACTGTCACATGTGTTAACCCCGGAGCGTAGAAGTACTTCTTATATGAAGGTCTTATTTTGCGTAATTGAGTAGCATAGTTATAATTCTTTTAGCATTAGACACACTATTTCTCTTAATCAAGAAGTCTAGCAGAATTCAATGGTGAATGGCTTCAAAGGTAGCTAGTTCATATACTGTTATTTTCTAACTGGTAGTTTGTATGACTGGCCTATTATAGGTGAAAGGTGGCTATTCTACACATGTAAAGCTTGCTGAAGAATGGTTATTGCAGTCTTGCAAGATTCTTGAGAAACAATATTCCCGCGATTCTTATGCTAGTGCAATAAAAGATGCTCAACAGTTTGTTTGGGCTGGATCTGAAATGGATCCCGTGAGCTCCCTCTCCTTCTCTCTCTCTCTACCAACTATATGAGGCTTTTTCTTCTTCTTTATGATGGAGACCTATATGTTGGTACAGGTGCGAGATGTGCTAAGGAACATGGTTGAAGCTCAGAAATGGGCACAAGCTGTTAGAAACAGCGTTTCTAGAATAGAATCGTGGTCAGGTGATTCCCATGACGAAACAGGCCGTGTGCAGTTAGATTGTGTGGACAAGCTGTTGTCTGTAGATCCTTTACCTTGCAAAGAGCCTCACCATCTAAAACTCAAGGTTAGGATTGCTTGCTACTCGCTTTCTATAGACTGCCTAATAATTCATTTTATAACCTATTGCTGGTTCATAATTGGTTGTAGGAGTACCAACAAGAAGCTAAAAAGCTGATTCGCGAGATTGAGCAAGCCCTTGCCGTGTGCTCAACAGTTTCTGTGAGTTTTCTCTAACTGTATTCCCAGAACTAGTAGTTTTGAAATATTTTTATTGAGATACGCGGTTTATATCTGGTGGTTAAAAAAGATGATAAAATGACTGCTGGTTTATTGTCCAGTTACTTTTGAGCAAGTGAATGACCTCATTTTCCCACTCAGATTGCAGATTGGGAGATTTTGTCTCTCAAAATTTGTGCCTTCCCTATCTATGTGAAGGAAAGTGAGAAATTTCTCCAGAAGTTGTTTTCAGTAAAGGTATTTTGCTGATATTTGAATGTCTTAATAATATTAGAGAACTTCGCTGCAACTTCTCTTTTGAGCATCTTGAATCCAGTCCTATTATATGACTTCTTGATTTTGTTCTAGAATTCATTCTTTTTAAAAATTTGTTTCTTCTCTTTCATTGCAATTTTGTTCATGGTTGTGTGTAGTTCTGATTGTTGAGTTTCTTCAGGTTTGGGTTGAAAGTGTTAGAAAATGCACAAATACAAAGTCTGCTGTTACCATTGAAGTAGATGTCCTCTATAGGTTGCAGGCTGAGGTAGCTTTCAGTTTTGTTACGTACTGCTTCTACATCATTATCCTAAGTATGGTATTCAAGTATTAACTCTTTTGTCTTTCAGTTATTAGAACTTGCGGTCCAACTTCCTGAAGGTGAAAGTCTGTCAGACTTGATCAGACAAGTAGAATCTTGTTGTTCTCGCTGCTGTGAGATGCTGAAAGGCTCCATTTGCCTAAAGGTTTCTGCCTTGTGTGGATTTATTTTTGACTCCTATATCCAAATTGCAGGAAAATAGCACTATGTTGTTCTTTCTTTTGATGTTTCTTTCTTTGCATGCAGGAACTTCAACTGCTCATAAGTGAATACGATGGTTTTACTGTCGATGTACCAGAGCTGAAACTTTTACGAGAATATTATCGAGATGCTATATCATGGAAATCACGTGTGGATCACATCTTAGAAAATATTGATAGACGCGAGGATCACGAAAATGTGGTTAATGAGTTAACTTCCATTCAAATTGATGGGCTGTCACTGAAAGTTCAAGGTAGGGTTTCTCCATACTCGAAAATATGCTCTTTGCCTGAAAGTAATTCTGACATATGGCGCCTGTACGCAGTTGAAGAGTTGCCTCGTATTGACACTGAGCTACAGAAGGCTTGCTGCAGGGTCAAAGTTTTGAAGGTATATCTGTCATTTTAATATTTACACTCCTTTTTTTAAAAAAAAGTTTCTCACTGCATGGTCAAATCTATTGGTTTCAAGATTTATTGTAATAATAGGTTTTTTAGTAGAAGTTGCTTCTTTCTCTTGGTTGCAAAATTAACCGAATTTTAGTTTCGGACTTTTCTGATCATGGGGCCACTATCTCCATTAGTGCCTGTTACTTTGCTGTAACCTTATAGCTGCTGTGTATTGGTTCCTTTTTCTGAGAACGTATTGGGCATTTGTGACATCAATGCAGGCACTTGAATCCAAAATGACTATTAATATCCTTGAGCAATTGATCACAGACGCCAATATGTACGCTCTTGATATTTTCCTTCCAATGAAAGAGTACTTTATATCTATTCTAAAATTTACAATTTACCACTAATGTGTCAGGCTACAGATTGAAAAGGAGAAGCTGTTTGTTGATATTAC
>JAUOBV010000009.1:1833585-1844325 GCA_032360425.1 Rubia occidens
TAAATCTTTTAGCGAAAAATTAATTATCAAATCCTATATCTCAAGCATGTAATTAATTATTAATTAGAATCTATCTACGGAAGAGCCGCACACACCTCTCCTCCCAAAAGCCTCTTCTTCAATTTTCTTTTCCCTGAAACAGTAATTCTTTCAATTGATGTTCTCTTAATGTTTATGTTATTGAATAAGTATGGATTTGTCTCCATACAATAGTATTGGTCTTCGACCTGATAGATTAGATTGTTGTGTTCTTAAATTCCATGCTTAATACCTGGGATATACATGAAAACCATGGAATTTACCGACTCCATCAGCTGAAAGTTGATGGAGTTCGGACAGAACACATAAATGTATATCACAAACAGGACTAGCTATGAACCAGAACATCTTTTACTAAATACTCATTTGCAGTAAGGAATTGCATATGACAGAACCATCTTCAAGAAAACATAAAGTTAGTTTGGCTCAACAAATTAGTTTCATATGTAAAAGGATAACAAAATAGTTATTTATGAAGTCATTCTCTGCTTTCAGATGCCAACAATACTAGTACTTCAGTTTGAATTTTGAAGAACTAGCGATACCGAAGAACATTTACCGACTTACATTGACGATATTGGGGTAGAGGGAGACTTGGGGCCTCCTTGATTCCGGGAAGCCTTCTCGACGGAGCCGGCGCATGCAGAGCAGGTCATCCCCACCACGGAGAATACCCCCATGGATTCCGATCCCGACGCCAAGCTGTTTTCTTGGTCGGAGGAAACGCCTTTCGGGTACTTGGGCATCGACGGGTAGTGCGGCCGCGGCGAAAGGTCCATTTCGCAATATGCATGTGGCCACTGATGCGAACTCGGACGCCATAGTTGATCCAATTCAGAGGGATTTTGTTCTGCGGCTGTTTTTGTAGTGCAAGTTTACGAGTTTTATAGTTTTATAAATTCACTTATAGCACGCTAAGGCTGCTTGCAGTTCTTGCATTACCGGTGCACTTTATTTATAGCACAAACTGTTTCCAATTATATCAATAAATATGATTACTAGTATTAATGAATAGAGCATATTTTTTTAGGGTAAATATTAGAAAATAAGGTCTTTGAGGAATTTATAAAACAATTACTCTAATTTTAAATTAAACAATATCTTTTTCAATTAAATATTATACATTATAAGTTAGATAAATAATAAAATGTGTTTGAATATGAAAATATAAGAAAATTTTGCATAAAAATTTACGGTGACAAATATATGTACTAGTATGTAATCATTGTACTTTTTTGAGTAAAAAATTATATGCATTATATAATAAATACAATATTTCAGTATGTTATTAATTGTTACTCCTGAAAGATAGGTTAACTTTTGGCAATATGGGAATAAAATAGAATTAGTTAGAACAAAATGGAAAGTGAGGACAAATAAAACAAGGAAGCAAGTGATTGCCCATAAAAAATAAAAGAGACAACCGTAAAAAGAATCATTCCATTTCGGCCAATATAGTGTGTTCTTCCTTTTCAGGCAACATACACTCCAGGAGTACATTTGGTGGAACAGGTTCACTGAACAATTGGTGAGACGTCCCCGTCCATCTTTACCCTTTTATTTTATATTTAACTATATTATAATTTCACTTTTATTTAATTAAGTTAAAAAAAACTTGTTTATCCCAAAACACAACTTTTATTTAGTATCATTTTTATGGTCAATCAGGGGTATTTTTATCATTTTCTTTATGAATGCTTCAACGACATCGTTTCGATCGTTTTTTGACTTGTTTTTCAAGGTGTCGATATGTGTTTCACTTTTATTTGGTTTCATTTTTATGGTTAATCAGCGATCGATTTGTAGTTTTCAAAGTGTTTATAATTTGATATTACCATAGATCGTGTTTTATATCAAGCGGTGTTACAATTGTTGAAAACATCTATTTGGCGTAGTGCTATTGATGCATGGTGCACTCCTATCTGCCAGGTAATTATTTTTTCGGGGGAAGTGTGCTAGATTTATAATTTGTAATAGTACGGATGATTGGTTTGACTGACATGTAATTCAGATGTCGTTGCAATAGATTAATTATTAGAGGGTAGTTAGTTTGAACGTTAATTTCACTCATTATAATCGTTGTCCACTCATTGTAATCGTTGTCCACCGATGGACATTTTCCCCTACATCTACCAGAGGTTATTTTGAAAAATAAAAGTATAGGCACTTACTCGTAAAAAGTAGAATATACATAAATTCATTATTATGTAGTACAGAAGCTCCCATTAAAGGCTCTTTTCCACTGCGATTATTTATATTTTTTTGCCTCAAAACTGTCGTCCATTGAAATTTCGAATTCGGAACCTTCAATTTTGAGATGTAATAATTTTTAGGGTCAAATACATTTATAACGTTGACTTTTGGTTGAAAATGTCAATAAAATATTGCAATCTAAAAAAATGCCAAAATAATCATAACTAATTTTTTTATGTGTCAATCCAACCTTAACTTTCAAAAAAATTGTGCCGATATAGTCAAACTCCCTAATTCCAATGCTGACCCATGACATCCCAGCATTGAGTAGAAATTGAAATGACCAAAATACCCTCTAAGCCAAAGATGAAAATTTAATACTTATTTTACCCTTATTTTCTTTCACCTTGAACCCCACCTCCGCTAGCCCTGCCTCCTTCCACCTCCACCGCCCTAACCACGCCACCTCTCCCACCTCCACCACTCTAACCCTGCTGCCAATTAAAATAACCTCATCCCAATTAAACACCTCCGTAAACCCAACGGGCATCTCCATTAATTTTTTCCTTAGATCTTATGCCGGGCATCTCCATTTTGCGGTTAATGACGGCCCGAATTGACCAGAAATGCCCGGACCCATCGAACGCCACCACTTCGTTCGCCATCCTTGACAACGACGCGCTGCTCAGCAGCTGCCGATCTCCATCGGTGACCCCAATCTCCGTCTCGCCTGAGCTTCCATTTTCGAGTTCCACACGCAATAGCTTTCTTGTTGGGCCCGGTCCAGGTCATCGGCGGCCTCCTTCGAAGACGAGCAAGAAGACAATGACGATCCATGTTCTCGTTCTCTAAGAAAAAGCTCCCTTAAAGAAAGATGCGAAGGTGGGGGCAAAGGCGGGGAGGGTGAGAGGGTGGGGCGCCGGGGGGGGGGGATTAAGATAGGGTCGACATCTTTATTGTTTTCCATGAGGACTCCGGGATCGGTTCCATACTCATCTTTGTAGAAGACGTCATCGGTGGAGGATTGATCTCAGAATTCTTGGACGGCGTGGGTGGCGGTGGCAGTGTTGGTGTGGCGGCAGAAGGAGTACGTAGGAACTGAAGTTGGGGGTGAGGGAGGAAAGGTCTCCAACCAAAACCAGTGGAGATCGAAGAGATGTGGCTAATCGAAGACGCTGCTAATGAAGACGAAGGGAAAGTGAGGAAAAAAGGGAAATCATTCCATCCATAAGCATTAGGGTGATAAGTCTTTTCATTTTTTTAATATTTTTTTCCTAATTAAGGGTTAAATTCGTCATTTCACCAAATTCTGGTTAATTCGCCAATGACTAATAAGCCAACCAAGTGCAGAGTTATTTTGACAATTTCTCATATTGCAGAGTTATATTAGCACTTAACTTTAATTTTTAACGTGGTTTAATATGTTTCAATGGTGGTTCAACATTAACCGCCATTGAACTTTAGCTGTTGATTAATGATCCATCTCCAACCATGCATCTTCCTTCTATGTTTTTCCATCCTGCACAAATTTAGTTCTCATTCTCTCTGTGCAAATATTTTATTTTCCATTCTTATCTCATTCTTATCCCAATTTCTTAGCTTATTGCCATTCTTATCCCTATCTGCCTGCTGTTGTTGCTAATTTTGCCAAATAATTCGCTGCTTGATTTCCTTGCCTGAGGATATGCTTGAACTCGAACTTTTCCGGCATCTGAATTGTTCTGATCCTCCATACGAGGAATGAGTTGCCATGGCGGTTTAGCTTCCACCAACAGGATATCAACAGCTTGCTTCGAATCCGTTTCAATCTCCATTTTGTGATGACATACCTGCATAAATAGCCAACAATTCCTCGTAACTAGATGAAGCACAGGTTTAGTCCCACAAGATAATCATTGGCAGGTTGAAATTATGGATTTCCTGAGTGTGGAAAACCCATATTTAGTCCAATAATAAACCAGCCTATCCGCTATAGATGCAAAGTGTCGAGGAGAGGAAATCATAAAAGAAATGATTTAAAGTATCATAATGGACAATGGACATTTAGAAGGAAGATTATGACCCATTCTCATTAAAATATTGTCAAAAGGTATGGAGTTATTCAATAATTTCCAAACAAAAATTGAGATTTTATTCGGAATTCTTGAATTCCATACCTATTTTAATATTAAAATATTTGGGTTTTTATTACTTATGGCGGAGAAGGCAGCTTTAACAGTAAAAGATCCTTCTTGATCAGGTTTCCATATCATGTAATCTTTCTCAGATGTAAAAATGACATCAATGCCTCTTTAATCCATTTCTGTATTACCTCAAAAGAAATTATTAATTAAACTTTCAATCCTTTGAATTGTATGGCTAGTAGGGGGGTGGAGTTGAGCACATGTTTGATTAATATCAATCTTCCTCCAGTAGTGAGCCATTTATTTTTCCTATTTTCTAATCTATTAGCTATTCTACCAATCAAATTTGTGAAGTAGCTATTTAACTTTCTTCCTTTAAAAATTTTCACTCCCATATAGGAAAAAAGGATGAGACCCTGATTCATCCTTGTGATGCGGTGGATTTCTTGTTGCTTAATCCTACTTAGTTTATCATCATAATAAGAGCTCTTAGAGAAGTTTACTTTTTGGCAAGTGGCCATTTCAAAGCTTTTTAAGAATTTCATTAGGTTTTTCAAAGTTTTTTTGTTGTCCCAGAAATGAATAGAGCAGTGTCATTCACGAAAGATAATTGATTTAATGGGATCGAGTTACTTGGAATTTTAAAATATTTTAAATTACCTATTGCAAACTGTTTTATAGATTTAAAGTGAACACTTCAATTATGATATTAAAAGAAAAAGGGAGAGGTCATCTCGTCCCCTAGAAGGTTTGAAAAAACCTTGTGGAATACCATTAATCAATATGGAGAACCAGGCCCCATTAAGGTTATTCATAATAGCTTTAACAAACTTTTCTTGAAAACCTAATCTAAGCATTAAAGAATTTAAGGAAGCCCATGACACCCTATCAAAAGACTTCATCATATCTATTTTAAGAATTAGATTAAGTGATTCATTTCCCCTGTCTCGTAATCTAATTGCTTCCTTCATCATCAGAATATTATTTGCAATATCCCTTCAGGAGATGAATGCAGATTGTTAATTTGAGATGATGTTAGTCATTAGTGACTTGAGTCTTTCTACTAGGATTTTAGCCATAAGTATATTTGAGAAATTTGATAAACTAATTGGCCTATATTCTGAAAATGAGACTGGTAATTGATTTTTGGGGATGTGAGTTATGAAGGAGCTGCCTATAGCTCTCGGGATAAGTACACCTAGTTGGAATTCTACTACGGCTTGTAGTGAATCAGTGCCGATGATATCCCAAGCCTTCCTGTAAAATTGACCTGTAAAGTCATCCGGTCCTGGAGTTGAGTTTGGATTTAAGGAAAAGATTGCAGGTTTAACCTCATTAATTGTTATGGGCTTAAGGAGTTCATCATTTTGCATTTCTGTAATTTTAGGTTCACATTCCCTAAGCAAGAAAGTCAGGTTTACACCTGTGATGTCTGAGCTATGATTTTTTTTAAAAAAAATTAGAATTTTTTACAGCCGCCTGTCCAAATTTCTCTTGGCCCTGAATCCAATTATTTTGAGGATGGAAAACCTAGACTTATTTTCAAATATAGCTTTAGGATAATAAGACATATTATAGTCTCCATCCTTTAACCATATTTCTCTTGTTTTCTGTTTTAGAAAAGTGTTTTCTTCAATTATAGATCTAGTTGGAAGAGCTTTAGCCTTGTTCAATTCTGTCCTAGCACTAGTGTCAGGTGAGATGTCATATTTCTTTTCTAATATAGCCACACTTAAATCGGCCTTTTTGATATTATCTGGCATATTCCAAAGACTGTTTTATTCCAGATTTTAATATTTTTTAAGCCTCTATAATTTTAAAGCTAATCTGATTTGACCGTAGCCTTCTATTGGTTTATCCCAACTATTCCTAATAAGTTTGATGAAGTCTTTTCTCAAAAACCACATTTCGTGGAATCTAAAGAGTCTTGGATAGGTGGTTTGATCATCATTTATTTCTAAAAAGAGTAGGGAGTGATCAGAGGTGGTTATGTTCATCACTTGGACTGTTGATTTATTGAACTTATCCATGAAAACTTAGTTAGCCAAAATCCTGTAAAGTCTTTTAGATATAGGTTTAAATGACCTATTATTACTCCAGGTGAAAGTATTTCCTATTGTGTTGACCTCACTAAAGTTTAGGTTGTTAATGAAGTTCCTAAAATCCCTGACTGTGTTCATATTTGGGTTAGCATGACCTGACTATTCCTCCAAGTTCTTAATGGTATTAAACCTCCCCACCCCCCTCTCTCCCCCACTATAGAGCAAACATAGGCTGGATCAATGTTGATTAGGGCTTGTATTTCATTATACTTTAAGTTCCTATCAGTGTTAGATTACGGGGAACAGACCACAAAGACATTTACTGTAGACTCACTAACCATACCCTTAAGTTCTAGTCTAATAAAGAAATCATGTTCGGATATAAGGTTAACCGTGGCCTGATTAGAATGAAAATTCCATATTTGTTTATGATTTGTGTTTCTTGTAGCACAATTTTTTTTATATGAAGGTCTGTTTTCATTGCTGCCTTTAGGATCAATTACTGCAAGCCCGTCTGCTTTATATTTAAAAGACAGTCTTTTTAATCTTCTTTCAGATGTTCCCAATCCTCTGACATTCCAAAACATAATATTAGCTAGCTTTCATATTTAACATTTTTCTTTGGCTAACCTGGTGCTTCGTTTTGGTTTGATTATCCAGTTGGGGTCTGTGTCCAGGTTGTCTTGTTCCTGATCTGATCACGATCCCATATCCACCTCTTCTCCTAGGTCTTCCGCATCCTCAAGGTAGTTTCTAAAAGTCTTTTGTTACCAGCAGTGTAAGAGAATTTAGATTAATTGGTGATTTATTCGGGTTCCAAAGTGAAAGGTTTAGGTTTATAGAATCTGTTGTTTCTCTGAGTTTGGTGGAGAGAGTGTCATCGTTGAAAGTTGGGGATAGAAGTCTTCTGAGTTGTGAAAAGGGTGTTATTATGTATCTCTTTGAGTCTTCCTTGCACTCCTGGTGGTATTCTGAATTACTGGACTCCTCTTTGTTTTGGATGCTATGCTGTTGTTGGATGTGTGTCAGGTTCTCCTCCTCTAGATCTTCTTCTAGTAATATAGTGAACCTATTTGAGACCGGGGGCGGGGATTTTGGGACAACTCATTATCCCCTGTTAGATCAACCTGTTCTTTTTTTAATTAGAGGTTGTTCCCGTGTTTTTGAATTTTGATTATATTCAGTCCTCTTTTGAGTTGTTAAATTAGAGTTAGATGGCTTGGTATTAACATGTGGGATAGACCAGGTTGGGGGTGGGGGTGTATCTTCTACTACTATTGGTGATAAACCCTGAATGTCTTTTTCACTTGGTTTAACTTGTAGATCTTTGGATTTCCTAGCGTTTGTTTTTTCAACTTTCTGCCATTTAGTATATGATATGGTTTGAGCTATTTTGGAAACTGGTTTATTTTCATTCCTAGTAGGCTTTTTGGCTGGGATATGGGTTGTTTCATTCTCAACTGTGGCGGGAGATTTAACCAGGTTTGGTGGCTGTATATGTGGTTCTTTTCTGGGCATCATTTCTTTCTTCTTCCTTCCTACATCTAATTTCATAATGTCTTATTTGTTGCATATCTTACTGTAAATTGGGAAATCCCCATAGACTATATTATAAGATTTGTTTGAACTAAATGAACCAAGTCAAAACTTTGAGGGTCTCGATGTACATACGTCCATTTCAACATAGAGTCTTATTGTGGATTGTCTAGTAAGATTTTTTGTTGGAGCAACAGTAAATAGAAGTTCACCCAAAACTTTACCAATACGAGGAAGAACATCAGGGTGAAACAAGTGTACATGTACTGGGGGAAACTCCATTGTAAGCCACACTGGTGCCAAAGAGGATTCATCATAGTCAAAGTGCTTTGTCCATTTCAGGATCCTCACGGTGTTTCCTCCCAGAGACCATGTTCTTTTCATCCAGCAGTAGTGGTAGTCCTCATCCAAATCGAAGGTGATTCGTATGTGTCTACCATCCATGGCTGCGATGTGAACTTCTCTCTTAAATCCAATGGTTTGGAAATGTTTCCTGATGAAGTCCATTGTTGGTCTCCCTCGGCCGAACTATCCGATTAGGGCCTTAGCGAATGGAACGACGAGTTTATCAATCTCCTCTTCAGGATAAAACACTGCCACCTCTCGCTCGTAATTATAGTGCGGGTGGAGTTCTATTGGGTCAGAGGTGGGATGGAGAGGGATAGCAGTGGGGTGGTTTGGGTACGGGTTATGGTACCTTCATACTCATACCCACATAAATGAGGGATTAGGGCCATTGATAATTGGTGGAAAAGGGTTTGCCCTTGGCGGAGCCACCATGGCCAGTATTTTCCGGCGGAGATTGTTGAACGTGTATTGATAAAAACATGTGGAAATTAAATAACAAAATTACACGAGCAATTTAATATAAGAAAGAATAATAAAATTTATTAATTGTTCATGCGTACAATTGGAAAGCTTAAAATACAATTAATAATCAAGTTTCAAGCAATCACATATAGATGGAGTCACGAGTAAAATCGTTGTCCTTGTAAAACCATCGAAGGTAATAATTAACCAGTAAAAATTACCTCGGATTCACCCGAAGGCCTATCACAGACTATCACTGACAGAGAAAGAAAGAAGATAAGACTCAAGTTTAGAAGAAATTAGGAACTTGAGAATGGTGTTGGGTTTCTGTTTGACATAGTGGCTTTATTTATAGTAGTCTAACAGACCCTATGGAAAGATACGGTGAAAGATCTCTTCCTGTAATCAGAGAAAATATTCTCCAACCACCAAATATTTTACAAATACTCGAATATATTCTGGAATGATAAGAATATCTCAAATATTCATTACCATGATTAACCGCACATTTAAATTTCATATGAAGATTCCACACATGATTCCATGAATCATTGTTATGCGGTTCGGGCTTTCTAGAGACTTCCACACTATCCATGCGCATTTTGGACAGTAAAAAACCATAGAAAACTCATTACGTGCAAATGTATTTCAGCCTAAGTTTCCATTCCATGAGTGACTCTTTGAGCATCCATATCTCATTCACCCTTTATCCGTTTTGAGAGTTTAAATAGTCAATTTTATAGTACTCGCAGGGGAGAATCCAAAAACGATGTCCACTGGCCCTAATTCAGCTTTGATTCCAACTCAAAATGCCATGCGTCTATGAGCCTCAATCACTTCCACTGGTGATAATGGAACTAATGTATACCTTGTTTTATCCTTAATCACTGTAATATTGTTAGTGAACCATCATGCATAGATTTACGATCAAATTTCCAAGGTCTCCCTAACAAGGTATGACTAGCTTCCATAGGTATAACATCACATAAGATATAATCATGATATTTTCCGACCTTAAAGTTAACCATACATTATTTATTAACCCTAATATCACCACTACCATTTAACCAAATAAGTTTGTAATGTGATGGATGAATAGTTACAGGTAAATACAATGATTTAATAAGAAGATTGGAAACAACACAAGATCCTCCATCAATAATCAGTAAACAAATTTTATCTTTCACAAGGCATCGAGTATGAAAAATATTAATCCTTTGTACCTGAGTTTCAGCCACTTGAGAATTTAGGGCTCCCAAAGTCACAGAATTACCTTGTGTTTCCGGACCTTGTTCACCTTGATCATTTACGAAGTTCTCTTCATCCACCTGTTCTTCTCCAAAATCCTCAAGTGGTGTTATATCAGCGTATTCATCTTCTTCATCACCTTCCTCAATGGTGGATAACACTCTAGCATGGGGACAGTTACTACGAACATGTCCTATTTCTTTACATTGAAAACAAGTGGGAGTGTTAACTGAAACAGAATTGGATAAAGAGACAGGGAACTTACCTGAATTTCGTGAAGACTGTTGGCTAGTAGCCTGGGGTGCCATCCTCCTTTAAGTAGAGTTATAATTCGGATTTGAGTAGGTTTGAACCAACCCTCGGCCACCCATGGATTAGCCCCTTCCTCGACCAGCACTAGGGTTTCCAGAGTCAAACCCTAAACTTTGACTTGGAAATCCGTACTGAGGTTTCTTTGGCCACATTGTACTCTCAACCAACCTTGCTTTCATCAATAAATCGTCCATGGAGATATGGTGTTGAAGCTTGACTGGCATTTGAAAGTTCTCCTGTAGTCCTTCAATGAGTCGATTTTTGATGAATGCATCGTCTTCTTTCATCCTGACCCTTCTCATGGTCAACTCGAGATCTTTCCAGTACTCATCAATCAAGTTATTTCCTTGCTTCATATTGGCCAAATAAGAATGTTGTTCCATCAGATAAGTAGGCGGAACATGATAATTGCGAAGCTCGGTCTTCAATCTCTCCCA
>JAUOBV010000009.1:2011984-2021997 GCA_032360425.1 Rubia occidens
TTTCCTTTGAGTCCGATAATGACCAAAGTTGACCAATTTTCCAGATGTCACCAGGGGTACAAATGCACTTTCAAAAAGCTGGAGGGTATATGTGCACAAAACAAGGAAATGAGGGGTATAAATGCACATTTTTTCTATAAATTATAAATTGATTGAAGAGGAATGGCATGAAATTTTGTGAGATTATGATTGTTGTAAAAGTGAATTCCCATTTTAGATTATTGAGAGAATAAATAGAGTAGAAAAGGGGTACAAATGTAAATATCTAAACCCTAATCTAGTCTTTAGAATCTTCACCCCCCTCAAGTGAAGCGTTTGATGCTCATAGACGCAACACTTGGACCTGAAAAACTCAAACAAAGGGCGAGACAGTCCTTTCATGAAAATGCCCGCAAGCTGAAGTAACGTAGGAACATGGTGGGGACGAACCTTGCCCGAAGTCACCACTTCACGAACAAAGTGATAGTCAATGTGTTTCGCCCGCTTGTGTGCCACCGGGTTTTGAATTAAAAAGATAACATTGTTGTTATCACAAAGCAGAAGTGAGGGGACTGGAGAGAGGGAATCGAAGTTCACGTTGTAGATGAGATAACCAAACCACTTCTGCCGCAGTATTAGCCAAGACACGATATCAAACTCAGTGCTGGAGCGAGAAACCGTAGGATGCTTCTTAGCACTCTAGGAAACAAGATCGCCACTTTGAAAAATAGAATGCCCATGGGTTGAACGATGAGTCTTGAGTCAATGCGCCCAATCTGCATCAGAGTAGGCCAACACCTCGGAAGTACGATCCGAGCAAAGAGACAGACCATAGTGCAAAGTACCACGAACACATCGGAGAATACGAGTAACTGCGGCAAAGTTATCATCTCGAGGATCCTGAAGGTACTGACTAACTGAATTTACCGCAAAAGCAATGTCCGGGAGCGTGATAGTGAGATACTGAAGAGCACCAACTAAGGATCGATAAAAAGTGGGATTGGAAAACTTCCTATTGGTACCACTATGAAGCTGAGACTGTGGAAGAAAGGACGTAGAAACGGTAGTAGCGTCGATCATCCCAGCCCGACTAAGAATATCACGGGAATACTTGGCCTGACCCAAGAACAAGCCCAATAGAGTGGACTTCAACTTCAAGCCGAGGAAATAATGCAAGGAGCTTAAATCCTTAATTGAAAACTCCTAATCAGTCCGAGTAATGAAATAACGAATGGCTGAGAAGTCGTTTCTAGTAAGGATAATGTCGTCTACATAAACTAAGGGGTACAATAGAGTAGTACCTCGAGAAAAGACAAACATAGACGGTCCCGGAGAACTACAAAGAAAACCAAGCTGCTGTAGGTAAGTGTTGAACTGTTGGAACCAAGCACGGGGAGCCCGCTTCAAGCCATAAATAGCTTTCCGCACTCAACAAGTATGATCGGGATGCGCACCGTCCTTGTAACCAACTGGTTAAACCATACAGACTGGAGTATCAAGTACACTAAACATTCTTAACATCTAGCTTATGAAGTGGGCATCAACGCATAGTGGCAATGGAAAAATAGTGCGAACACTAGACGCCTTGACAACGGGACTGAAAATGTGATCAAAATCGAACCCAGGAATCTGAGAGAAGCCCTGAGCCACCTGTCAAGTCTTGTAGTGATCAATACTACCATCAGGCAGATACTTGATCCGGAAAACCCATTTGGAGCCGACAAAATTCATGTTCGGAGGGCGATACATCAAATCCCAAGTATGCTGGTAGCGAAGTGCAGCCATTTCTTAATCCATGAACGAAATCAAATGAGAACCTCGAAGAGACGCACGATAATCCTGAGGCTCAGTCTGAGCGATTAAGGCTGCCAGAAAACCAGACACTTCATGATTAGAGAAAGACCGAGGACGCCGAGAACCATCCATCGTCCTGGTGGTCATCCGATGAGTGCGAGTGGGAGCTGGCTCAAGACAGGCATCAGTGACAGGAGAATCTGGACCAGGAGGGGTGAGAGCTTGGGATGACGATGCAGAGGCCGGAGTCATGGGCACCGAGACCGAAGAAGTAGTCACAGGGTTGGAGAAGTGGGTGCAGGTAATACTGGAGCATTAGAATTAGAACAAACCGTGCAAGGTGACTCGGGAGGAGGTGATCCAGCATGAGAGCTACGTAGAAATGACCATGCAGCCGAGAGCTCCGTAAATGAAGGAAAATCGAAATGAGACGTGGAGCAGGTGTCTTGCAAAGAGGATACATAAGGAAAGAAAGACTCATCAAACTAGAAAACAAAAATTCAGAAAGCATAAAGCAAGATACTAGCACTGCTCTGATACCATGTAAAAGTGAATTTCCCTTTTAGGGTTTAGATTATTGAGAGAATAAATAAAGTACAAAATGAAAAAAATATAAATGTCTAATCTCTAATCTAGTTTATGGAATCTTCTATTCTAACAATTGTAGATGCTTTTATAATCTTATATGCTAAATAATTGTTTTGTCAACTATCAATGCGAGAATCTCCACGAAACCCAATGGATTAGAATTCTAGGTCAGTGAGATCCCTCCATCCATTAATTGGGCATCGTCGCTTGTGATACTATTGAATGTTAAGTTTAATTGAGTTGATTTGTGTACTAGTGCAATGACTTCGGCGTAATTTTCCTTCAAAGTTTTGGATCCTAATCATATTTATCAATGAAAATAATTTCTCTCTCATTAGCCTTGAGGAAAACAATCAACAAAATTAGAGTCGCCCTCTAAAAACAGTCTTGTACATCTCCCAACATCATGCCGAGGTTATCTTTCAGTACCTTACTAACTTCTTTTCCCTCCACAATCAGACCTCCTGTACTTTCCAAAACAATCACAAACTCAATACAGCACACACCACCTGTTCGACAAAATGCCCCACTCACAGCTGCCAAATTGCCCCCGACTTCCGCCTACGTTCACCTCCCATTCTGTCGGAAACGCTGCCACTACTGTGATTTTCCTATCATAGCTCTTGGCTCCTCCTCTGCGCCCGACGATGATCCCCGAATAGTGAACTACATCGAAACCATTTGCAGAGAGATTAGAGCCGCACCGTTGCTTTTGAAATTGAGCCAGAACCCACCTCTTGAAACTATCTTCTTTGGAGGGGGGACGCCTTCTTTAGTCCCACCTAAGTTGGTTTCTTTAGTTCTTGAAACTTTGAGCTCCACATTCGGGGTCTCTTCGGAAGCAGAGGTGTCGATAGAAATGGACCCTGGCACGTTTGATGGGGTGAAGTTGAGGGAATTGATGGAGTTGGGAGTTAATAGAGTGTCTTTGGGAGTGCAGTGTTTTCAGGATGATTTGTTGAAAGCCTGTGGACGAGCTCATGGTTTGAAAGAGGTTTATGAGGCTATTGATTATGTTAAGGCCTGTGGGGTTGAGAATTGGAGTATGGATCTCATATCTTCTCTTCCGCATCAAACTCCCGAAATGTGGGAGGAGAGTTTGAGGCTTACTATCCAGGCAGAGCCTAAACATATCTCAGTCTATGATTTGCAAGTTGAGCACGGCACTAAATTTGGTGTACTGTAAGTCAGAAAACCTTTTAGATTCTGCTTTATAATGGTAGGGAATAACATTGTATCTTCGTATGTTCATACTTTCATTTGGAATTCTGATTGATATATGCATCGATGTGGTCCTTTTATAAAATGTCTAGAATTTCCATGATTGTAAGAATGCGCAGACCATCGAATTTCGCACTAGGATTTTGTTTACGAATCAAGTGCTTAACATGTTCAATAGTTTAGTGGATGTATAGATTAAGGTCAATGACTACAATGAGAAGGAGTAAATCAAATCAAGCATGTGTGACAGATAGGATTTTGATGTTTGCAGTAGTTTAAGCCATTTAGACTTAGGAGTTAGAGAGTGGTGAGACCCAAGGTAACTGCATGATTGCTTCAGCAAGACTCGATGACATTTGAAAACATTGGATTTGACTCTTTTTTTGACAACCAATTTTTTGGCATTGGTCCCTCTGCAGGTATACTCCTGGTGAGTTCCCATTGCCTTCTGAGGATCTGTCTGCTGAATTTTATAAAATGGCTTCAAGGATGCTGGCTAATGCTGGTTATGACCATTATGAGATCAGTAGTTACTGCAGGAGTGGTTATATTTGCAAACACAACTTTACTTACTGGGAGAGCAAACCTTTTTACGGTTTTGGTCTTGGATCAGCAAGTTATGTCAATGGAATTCGAATGTCAAGGCCAAGAAAGTTGAGAGATTATATAAGTTATGTTCAGAATACAGAAAACGGACTTGTAAATGGTGAGGGTGGTAATGTGGACGATAATGATCTAGCAATGGATGTTATCATGCTTGCTCTCAGAACTGCTAGAGGCCTGGATTTGAAAGCTTTCGGGAAAGCGTTCGGATTCAATCTTGTACAATCTCTATGTAAGGTTTACCAACCTTACGTAGAAAGTGGACATGTTGAATTCTTGGACGATATGGGGAGAAATGTTACTGCAGATGAATTCATTTATGATTGTAAGACTGGCAATGTACTGGCCTTTCTTCGACTAAGTGATCCAGAAGGTTTTTTACTGTCCAACGAGTTGATATCCCATGCATTTAGCGTCGTAGGTTCATAAGGCACATTCGGAGCTGCCAAGCTGATACTTCGGCTTTTGGAAAGTGTTTATGAGCAGCTTAAGTGATGCAGATGTGCTAACTGCCCATTTCTAAAAACTGAGATTGGTAGTAGGTATCTGCATGTGTTGGATAATTTTGTCGAAAAGCTTCTCCAATTATCTCTCTGTGTAAGATTTGAAATGTGCTTTGTATCCCTTGTAAGCTCCAACAATCCTATTGTGAAATAGCATTCAATTATAAACGCACTTCAGATTATCCTACCATGTTGGGACATGCACAGTTCCTGCAAATTGCTATGACCTAAATGCCGATGTATGTATACTAGTGAGATACCATGTAGTTCAGTGAACGACCATTTTTTCCCTATGATGATTGAAAAGCTTGGAGCTTATGGCAAGGGATAAAAAGTTAAAAACCACCTTCTTATCAGGAAGTGGGAGAAAACATTTTAAGAAAGTTGAAGATACTATGGAATTGATTGACTGGCAGAAAGCTGTATGCACTATCATGTCAGATGGATGAGAGGATGAGAACCATGAATAACTTTGAGGTACAGTCCTGCTGAGACCATGTCCTTCACTTCCTTGGCATGAAAAGCATTTCTAAGACTGTAGAGAAGTTATTCTCATTGTTAGATGATGTTATTGAACGAATGTCACTCAAGTGATTACTGATAATGCATCCGATTATAAGAGCGCGGGAAGATTGATACTCTCTCCGTCCCAGGTCAAATTGCACAGAATCTTTTTCACGCTCATCAAAAAACTTATCTCATCGTTAATATGTTTAACTACGTATAATAACGACAAACAAAAAGTTACTTTTGAGAAACTACTTATTACGACGAATCCAACAATATCACATACGATAATATTATTACTTATATATTTACTCAAAATGCGGTCCAAGTTTGATAGAGAATAATGTCAAATAGTAAGTGTGCTATTTGAGCTGGGACGGAGGGAGTAAGTGTGTCATAAATAACAAAACAGATGGAGTAAATTATTTCAAATGCAAAGGAAGAATGTATAAGTGCAGTGGAGCGTATGAATATCTTGTTTAAATCAACATCTTCATCAATACTTTTGTAAAGCATGGAACAATAATCAAGTTCCAACAAGTTGATTTTAGATGAACTAAGCATTTTTATTTGAATACGGTATGTGATATTTTTTTTTATTAAAGTTTGATGTGTTTTTCAGTGTTTTTATTAGAAGTTTAAACAAAAATTTAAATGTTTGTTTTAGGATTCTATTTAATGTTTAACTATTTTAATTTTGATGTGAATTTAATGTTTTAATTTGATGCTTTTTTAGCTTGATCACATTTATATTTTCAGTGTTTTATTTGATGTTAAACTATTTTAATTTTGATATTATATTTTTGTATTTTCAAACGCATAGGCAAATTTAGAATGAGTCTATCTCCTGCGAGGGACTAAATACAAATAAGAAACGTATAAAATAAAAGTTTTTCATCGTAGTAGTGCCTAAGGAGTGAAAAATTAGGCACCACGATGCAAGCCAAAACGGACAAGGAAAGATGAATAAATTTACACTTGGCTGCGATTCTTTGGCATCATCACATCATTGCTTAGTCAACTGGAGATGAACCATATTTAAATAGCAAGTAGTATGTAAATACTTGATTGTTCTAATAATACAAATAGCATATGGAGGGTTGAAAAGAATGGATCAGCAAAAATGAAAGCACAAAAATGTTGTGGGAAAGATTGCTCAATTACCAACTATTCCTTTCCGCCGTTCTTGTCGTTGAATACAGGATTCAGTATTCAGCTGGCAACTCAAGTTTCCGGACCATCTCATTTGCTCTAACCACGCACATTGCCTCATTTCCAAGTGGCCTCTTGCAGTTTCTTCTTGAGAGACCTGAAGCTACTGCTGCCCTTGTCCCCCCAACGAGATGATGCACTTCGCATGAAAAATTCTGTCATCAGAGTTGGTTTCAAGCCCGACTCCTGTCCATCCTCATCATACTCTGTCAAGAGCCAAACAAACTTCGTTACATCCCATCGAGTGTACATCAGGTAGCAAAAAACACACATTAAGGTGACATATAGAGGACACAAATAGATAGGTACCTGAAGAAGCAGGAAGCTTATATCGCTCCTTCAGAAATCTAGATGCTTCTTTATCTTTCTTGTGACACAGGACCCGTATAAGAGTATCAGCATCTCCCAAGCTCCTGTGACCATATTTATGCTCATCTAGTCCAACTGAAATGTGTTCGCTCGCACTGATCAACAATTGGATGACAGATTCTGCCTGTCAAAAGCAGTAGTGTATAAAAGGTGAGACAACCGAAGAAGCTGATATGATTCCATCAAAAACTAACTGGAATACTGAACCTGAAGAGAAAATAGGCCTAGTATTTGGTGGGCAAATTTTGCTTCCTCGTCCACTAGTGATCGAGGAAGACCTTCCCCTTCAGCTATGAATAACTCCTGGGAAATAAAGAAGTAAGAACATGGTCTAAATAAATCTTATATTGCAAGTTATCCAGCTATAATCTACGGCGTTATCAAAGGAATTACTTTGCAGTGTGTAACCAAATGCTAAAACAGATATGGCATCAATATTTCAGCTAAATGAACTACTACAAGACATCACTATCTCAAGCAATCTAGCCATCTTCACATAATTGACAGTAGCAAAAAATACTCAACTGCTAAAGAGGAAATCAATTAGGAAGCTAGTGACCATGATTAATTTTGGACATATCTCTTCCAGATCAATATGGTAAAGAGAGATTGAGATGGATGCTATGCAAAGAAGTTGACATAAAGGAGGATGAATCTTTTGAACATTGTCAGACTTACTTTTAACATGGTAAGGTCTTCTTCTAACATTGGGACATCTGAATCAGAAAATGCACGTGAAGGACCTCCATCAAGTAATATCCAAACATAACCTTCCTGAACAAGCAAAAATGTTACGAGTGAAAAGGAAAAGTAAACACTGAGAAGTAGTAGGGTAACAGAAATTTACCAAGGTTGCCCTAAAAATGCTAGAAACCACCCGATCCCGAAGTGAATCATCAATCAAACCACAAACATTGTTTAGGGCCTGCAAGGTTATCTCAGATACAATCAAATATTTATCAAATGAAATGAAGTAAAGGTTGCATCAAAACACCGATATGTCAAATATATAATAAATGAGATGAAACCAAAGGTTGTGAAAGGAAAGACTGAAATAAGGATCACTTTTACATCAACGTACACTGTCTAGGTGTTGAAGTATACTGTCTAAACGGGCACACTCAACACCGCCATGATACAAGCGGTAGAGGAATGATTTTCTCACATCCAAGAAGACAACTCTTGCTCCTGGAATTAGAGAAATTGAGGGAAGTTGAATTGGAGGAGGGGTAAACACAACCATTAATTGAACAGATAAAGCAAAAAATAAGCAGCTGCCCATAAACCCAAATCAATAAATAATTTAGCTCACCAAATTAACAGGCCAGGTATAGATACTGATATTGTTATTTCTTCCCTTTTCTGGTTAGATCTGAAAACATGTGTTCCATGGCTAAAACATGAGAAGTTTACTAACCAATAAATTCACAAATCCTTCTGATAGCATGACCAGTAGTATCCCTTATGCAATCAAAGGTCGCAGCAAAAAGCTCATCAACCGATTCACCACGTGTATCTAAGGTTCTGCCTGATGTTCCTGGAGAACCCTGTCTTGCTGGATAAATGAGAGGAGAATAGCATTACTTTCCCTTTTATTAGGTGTGTCTGTTCAACTTCCTGAACACAATAATAGCTATTTACAGTTACTTCCTTATATGATTATCTTTATCTTGAAACAATTAGACAAAAATTTCTTCCTGTTAATGATCACACGCCATGCCTTTTGAAGTAGAGAAACTGTTCATTGGCGAGAAACTTTTAGAGCACCTTGTACAGACAAATCAAGTTGCACAACGGATACACACAATTTAAGTCAGTTAAATTGACTTCAAAACAAACAGTTTGTCAGACCGTAATGAGCTACATTTAATCTTAACAGCTCATCCAAATATAAAGAAGTGGAAGACATCGCACCAGCCACCAAATTCACCTAACTCTTGAGATTTGTAAAATGCTCTCTTGACTTATAAAAAGTGAAAGAGTCTAAAGTTAGTAAAGTTGAGGTTTCAATACAAAGTAAAACAGACTTCATAAGACATCTTTTCTGCATTCAAGAGCTTACAGTTCTCTCCATTTTCACATGGTCCAGCAGAAAGCCAAGACTTCCTAATGCCGTCTTCAAGGGCAGAAATTTGTTTCTGAAGATACTGCAGTAAAGAAGATTAAGAGACATTTAAAGACTGGAAGTGTGAGAATGCTAACCATAACATACATCAATTTACATTTCAGTGATTTGTGGCAATTATCAAAACAATTTTGCAAACTGGGATTATTTTGTCATAATATAAATTTATTTGGCACCACATCTCAGAGTAAAGCTAACATTACAGAAGCAAGAAAAAACAAACACTGAAGATCCAGCATTGTTTATAGATTGGACCAAACTAACCATAACGACAGAGGTATACACATGAATTTGATGAATGCAAGGTTTAACATGCACGTACTAATCAACAGAAACTGGTAGTAAACCCAGACAACCCATCTAATTAATGGTAAGTTCTACTGGGAACATGCAATCATGATCAAATATTTTTGTCATTCAATTTCACTCTTATCTTTGGACTTAAAAAAACTAAATTGCAAGACTTGCAATTTTCTGAGCACCAAAAGTTTCCAGTAAGAAATGGAAAAAAGTGAAAATTTTACTCCTCCCTCTGTTTTCTTATATTTCGCACACTTTCCATTTTCGTAAGTTTTGCTATGATTGACACATTTCCTTTTACGGCAAAAATTGAATCGTTTTCATCTACTCATTAAACTTTTTACTCTCCTCAATTATCTCCACACATTTCAACTTGCAAAAATAACAACACCGAATTTCATCACCAAATTTCAACTTCACCTTTTTATTAAAGTAAAGTCTAACATTCAAACTTCCCAACATGTTAGTTCTTTGAAATTTGCCACACAAAATTATCAAAGTCAAGCAATCCTAACTAGAATAGCATCTGATGTATATAAGTGTCTTTCTTACATTTACTAAGTCTTTATCACACTATGTGGGTCGCCTATACGGATCATCTCGCTATCGTCTTCAGCTCAGAGTCACAAAGTCAGCCTTATTATAGTGGCTATCTTACAACTGAACATTGGGCGGGAGGACGAAGGCTAGCATTTAGTATTAACAAGCAGCAGTACTTACTTGAAGAGTGTTCAGTCTGATGCAAAGTTTGGATGTGGTCAATTCATTCAATTTATTGCTAGCTTCTGCCTCAAGCACGCTGGAGTCTACTA
>JAUOBV010000009.1:2169533-2180845 GCA_032360425.1 Rubia occidens
CATGCAGATTGGACAGTGGTTGATCCTGAAGTCATAAGTTATCCGGTCGATGGTGATCAGTGGAAAAAGATAGACGCAGCATTTTCGGTCTTTGAGAATGAGCCATGTAACTTGAGGCTTGGTTTGTGCACTGATGGAATAAACCCTTTTGGTAATATAAGCAGCAATCATAGTTCGTGGCCGGTGATGGTAGTGATTTACAACTTACCCCCATGGTTGTGCATGAAAAGGAAGTACATAATGTTATCTCTAATGATCACTGGACCGAAGCAACCGGGGCAACGATATCGATGTGTAGGATCCTGAAATGAGGATGTATGATGGGTTACGGAAGAAGTCATTTGATTTTAATGCCATGTTGTTTTGCATAGTTAATGACTTTTTCGCATATGGAAACTTGTCTGCCTATTCCATTGAAGGACACAAGGCATGCCCAATATGTTTGGAGAGAACGAATTATTGCCAGTCGAAGCATGGAAGTAAGATTGTGTACCTTGGGCACCGTAGATGGCTTCTAACAACTCATCGGTGGAGGAATCGACGTGATAAATTCAATGGAAAGGTAGAGTTCTCTCCCACTCCTCACTTGTTAACAAGTGCGTCAATTTCATACATGTTGCAAGATTTACGTAATGGCTTTGGCAAGAGGAAGATGAAAGCTAAGGTTGTCGGTAGTTGGAAGAATCATTCCATATTTTTCGAACTACCGTATTGGGAGATACTTGACATCCGATTATGTTAGGGCGTGAAGCATATTGAAAGAATGTATGTGATAGTGTGGTTGGTATTTTGATGAATATCCCGGGTAAGACAAATGATGGAGTTAAGTCAAGGAGAGATATGATTAAACTGGGAATTAGACCTGATTTGGTCCCCTAGGTGCGAGGATCAAAGACGAACTGCACACTTTACAATTTGACAGTATTTTCTATCAAACTTTAACCACATATTTGAATAGATATATAAGAAACAATATTATAATATTGGGAAAATGACTTTTGGGGCCCATGAACTATCACCATCATTCACCTTTCGCCCCTCTTTTTTTGAACACTTTAGACCCCTCAACTTATAAAACTGTTGTGTCTTGGCCCTTCTGTCAAGTCAAAGCATTAAGTCTGATCAAAGTGTTAAATTCAAGGGCAAACTAGTCAGTTCTTATTTTACCTTTTCCACTTTCCTCATTACTTTTTCCTCCTTTTCCTTTTTTCCACTCCCCTTTCTGCGTTGAGGGGCAATAAGAATTTTCCTCATTCTCAGTTGTCTCTTGCCGCTTTAGCGTCGATCCCATCACCGCTTGTGCGTGTTCTACATCTTCTATAGGTTAATACGTAAGGCTATAAACGAGAATTTGAGGCATCTGTTTGAATTCAAGTCGGATATCAACCGTACCATTGTCAGGTTTGGGTGGATGTCTCTGTCGAATTGCTGCAGCATTCTAGGGTTTAAGAAATTCAAATTGGATGATGGGATGGTCGGAGAAGAAGTAGAAGAAACCAGGGGGGATGGTCAGAAAAGAAGAAGAAGCCGGGAGGCTGGGTTTTAAGAGAAAGATTAGGGGCTGAGTTTTAATTATTAAAAGATGGGGAGAGACTGGTTATAATTAGTATTGATAGAAGCTGAGTTGTATTAAGAAAAATACAGGGGGTGGGTTTTAAAAGAAAAAGATGAAAAATTCATTTTTGCCCTCAATTATCGGAGGAAACTTTAGTGTTAACGCTTTGACCGGACAGATGGACCATGACTCAACGGTTTTGTAAGTTAAAGGACCAAAATGGTTCAAACAAAAGATGAGGGGTGAAAAGTGAACGGTGGTCATTTGTCATAACGTATATGATATTGTTAAATTCGTTGTAATAAATAGTTTTTAGACATCAACTTTTTATTTACGGTTATTATACGCAGGTAAACATATTAACAATCAAACACGTACCTTAAACACCGTGATAATGATTGCAGTACAAATAGGGATGAGACGGAGAGAGTATTAGAGTACTCCCTCCGTCTCAGCCCAAATTACAACTCAATCATTGCACACTGTTCGAGAAACATGTTTTGCCGTTAATATGTTTAACTACGTATAATAACGACAAATAAAAAATTACTTTCTAGATGAATTCAACAGTATCACATACGATAATATTATTTCTCACATATCTATTCAAATGTCAAATTTTGACAGAGAATAGTGTCATAAACTAGGTGGGTAATTTGGGTTAGGATAGAGGGAGTATAGAATTTATTTCACACCATGAGTCATGATAACGCATTTACCACAATTCATAATGTCATAGTTAAGTCGTGCGATTTTTGATCAGGAACTAATCATTGGCATTTATCTTTTTTATACTACAAAACCTTTTCTTCTGTATCTAAAAAAAATCAGTAAAAGATAATGGAGTAGTATTTAAATTGAATGATTGAGCATTAAAAAATTAAGAAAATATTTATAAAAGAAACAGGCTAATTGGACTCATGGAAGTCATTGGCATATAAATTCAGCTCTCCCCAACTTCTCATGGTTCATTCCTTCCTCTTTCTTTCTTCTTTCTACTAACCATATTTGTTTAGTTATAAGTGATCATTCTGGGGAAGCTTCATCCCAAATTCTGAAGAATTCTATTTGGTGAGTTTCTGTTAGGTACAAAAACTGAGCCATATGAGTTTTCCTCTGACAAACTCTGATTCAAACTTCATGATGTTGTTGTTCTTAGCTTAGCAGACAACTTCTTCTTCTTCTTCTTCTTCTTCTTCTTCAAATCTCCATCAAATTTTTTCTTTTTGTAGTTATTTTTCTTTGGACCATTTTTATACATTCAACTTTGGCTCTCCATCTTAATAAGAACAGAGCAAATTCTCTACTTCCAATAAGGAAAAAAATGTCAAAGGTAAGGATGATGCCTTCCTCTCCTGCAAGAGGAAATGGTAATCTGGATTTGGAAGTTAGGCCATGTGGGATGTTGGTGCAGAAGAGAAACAAAGATTCCCACCAGAATTCCAATATTGTTCCAACTGTTAAAATCAGGGTGAAATATGGTTCATCCTATCATGATGTCAGCATCAGTTCTCAAGCAAGTTTTGGTAATTTTCTTCAATTTTTTGTAAGATGGGATTGATTTGTTTGTTTTGTTTTACAATATAATGATTGAATCTGATGTGGGATTTTAGGGGAACTGAAGAAAATGCTGGCTGGACCAACTGGATTGCATCCACAAGATCAGAAGTTGATGTACAAAGATAAAGAGAGGGATTCCAAGGGATTTCTTGATTTTGCTGGGGTGAAGAATGGGTCCAAAATGGTTCTTGTTGAAGATGAACTGAGCAGAGAGAGGAGATTTCTTGAGTCAAGGAAAACTGCTAAGATGGAGAAAGCATCAAAAGAGATTTCTGCAATTAGGGTTGAAGTGGACAAGCTTGCAAAACAGGTGAGGTTTTCTTGATGCAGAGGAGTTGAATAAATTGGTGTTAATTGGTTTAAATTCTCATTTTTTGTTTGGTTTTCTTGGTTTCCAGGTTGCAGAATGTGAAATGGAGATTTCTAGAGGTAAAAAGGTGACTGAATTGGTTCTCTTGAACTTGATTGAGCAACTGATGATGCAACTCATTAAACTTGATGGGATCATTGCTGATGGAGACATCAAAGTTCAGAGAAGAATGCAGGTAATCAACTAATTATGATCATCCTCTTGCTTCTTACAAATATATATGGATTTCGGTTGCTGTGTCAAAATCGCATCGTGTCAAGTAGATTTTCTTAAATGATAATAGTTCATTATATAAATTGATATTTAAGAAATGTGATGATCCTACACGCTGGTCGCTTTTCTCCACTCATAATCAATTGATTTTGAGTTTGACGTTCGTATTCTTTTAACATTTTGAACATTTTAAACATTTCATGGTGTGACCCGAGGTGTGTGGCAATTTTAGTTGCCGTGTCAAAATTATGTGACGTCACATATATGTTTTTAATGGCATAGTCTATTATAAAAATTTAGAGTTAGGAAATGCGATGATCATTCTTCTTGTTGGTCACTTTCTCTATTCATAACCAACTGATTTTCAGTTCGACATCTAGATTCCTTTAACATTTCATGGAGTGGGTTTTTAAAATCTCAACTTTTGCTTTGCTAATATTTTGGATTGTCTTCTCATGAATGAAGGTGAAGAGGGTGCAAAAGTACTTGGATACTCTTGATATGTTGAAGATCAAGAACTCAAACATTGGCAATTACAAGAGTACAAGTAGCCCCAAAGTGCATTTTCAGCAGCACCATGCAATGTTCACAGGACAGAAAGAGAAGCAAAAACATGGACTTTTGGGTGAGAGGTCCCCAATGCCAGTTGTGGTGACAACTAAATGGGAAACCTTTTAATTCTTAAGGGGATGCATAGTAGCCACTTCCATGGCCTCAATTTGCTTCATCAAAATGCACCAATAATTGAAGAACTTGAAACCATGTGTTATAGCTACATAAAGATATGTATTTATATATAGTGCACATAATATTTTGGTTTGGATATAAATGAAGTTACCTAATTATATGGATGTATTGGGAGAATTTAGCAATATATATTCATTGTTTACCCTCTTTTGTTTAGATTTTTATTTTAATTGGATATGAGAATCATGTTATTGTGGCCTTCTATCACTTTTGTTAATCGTTAAAAATTCTGAAATCGCTAACGTTAAATTTTTTGAAAAAAAGAATCTCTATAGAATGGAATTCAACTCCAGTAGCAGTAGACGAAGTACATCATTGATTGGTGAGCAACAACGGCGAATGGCAGAGATCCTTGCAGCGACGATGCCATCAGGAAGGACACGACGACATCGGTAGAATGATATTCAATTTTCCTTAGTAGCAGCAATTGCGGCAGTAGAACAATATTCAAGTTTAGTTTGTATCTCTATATATTGTAATACTCATGATTGATGAGAGGTGTCATTGATTATATATCAATACACCATAGATTAAGATGTGCCTCAATATGCCCTTCATATTGATTATTAAATAAATCTTTCATAATTTATCATGATATCGGAGCTGGTTCGTGAGACTCCTCTTAGTTTATCCCGAGATCAATAAACTTTTAGTCGTACCTGCTGCCCGACGCCTTGGCATTAGCCCGTTCTCATCAATTCATTACTAGTAATCTTTTCATTATTTTCATTCAATTATTTTTACACATTTTAATTTTAATAAAAAATATGTGTTGGTTTTAGAAAAATAGTAGGAGTACCTGAATACTCGCTCCATCCCTGCGTATGATTTTACTTTCCACTTTCATTTGTCCCAATAAACGATTTTAATTTTTTTATTTGGACTAAAATTTATAAATGAAAGTTGGTCATCTCATTTTAATCTCATACTTTCTTTACCACATCAGCATGCATAAATACCAGAGCCGGCTTGAACCTAGTGCAAGTTGTGCACGTACATTGGGCCCAAAATTTTCGAGGTAAGAAATAATATTTTGGTACTTTTATATTTACTTTTTTTAACTTTATTTTTGTTAAAATGGGCCATTTTATTTAAATCTTGACCATTTTAAAATCTAAATTACTCTTCGGCCCACTGTATAAAACCAAATTACTTTTTGGCTCATTCCATTACTATACAAAAACTTGGGTCAGACGGTCTCATCTAATTTTATGGTGAGACGGGGGGTTTAAGTAGAATTATTTAAAGATGGAAATGACATGAGGTACTTTTCGTAATTTGTAAAACTTTAGTTTGTACCTTGTCTCACCATAAGTTATGGTGAGACGGTCTCATATGAGTCTTTCTCCCATTACTAATCTTTCTTTAAGTTATAAACTGTTTTTTTATTTTAAAAATTTTCATTTTCTTTTATATTTTTTAGTTTGATGAAGAATGGTGAATTTATTTTTTTTCTTGATTTTAGTTTTAAATATCACACCTTACTAATCAGAGAGTATTTATTTAAATTTGCATAGTTTGTATATCAATTCTACATGACATTATTTACTTTTCATACTTAAAATTTTTGCAAATTGAACTTTTTCTGAAATTGAACATTAAAAATTGAATATTAGTAAATTTAGATACATGGGCTAAAAAATAAAGTGTATCCATTACTTAGAGAAAAGTTATGAATATACTTGGTATAAATAAATTTATAATTTGTATTTTTACTTCAGTGAATTACAAATATTTATGTTCCCTCTATTTTTTTTAATATTTAATAATAATAAAATAAGTGTGAAGTGAGCTCCTAACATTTCACTTATTTATGTTACGATCTCCAATAAGATATTTTTTCTATATTGTGTATTAAAATAAAAATATTATAGTATAAGATCCTTTTGAAAAATATATCACAAATCGATTTCTTACAAGAATAATAATTAATATATAAGATTTTGGGTCACCTTCATTTCATACCAATGATTTTAAAATAGAAATCCAAAATACCTTGAAATTTAACAGGACCCAAATTTATTTATTTTTCCCATAGAGCTCCAAAATACATTAACCTGACCTTGATATATACATGTAAAAAGGGAAATAAAAACCATTTTGAAATAGAAATAAAAACCTTATGATTGGACAAAAGGAGGAGTACAACATATCAAAATAGTTGCTGGGTAAGGTGGGAGGTTTTGTTTCTTTTGACTTGCCTTGTTCGCAATTTATGTACGGTTGCTAATGTGTAAAGATTTGTTAAGAACTACTTCCTCTGCTGTATATTGGCATCTATTGTCACACTTTTTTTTTTGAAAAATAAAATAAATAGAAGAAGATATATTAAAAGGGTAAAAAATAAATTAAGAAAAATAAATATAATTTTACTTTTGCCGGAAAAAGGAAAGTATAATTATTAAAAAACTAAACAAAAAAATGTCAATATTAGCAAACGGGAAGTGTCTTTCATCATTAAAAGAAAAGAAAATTTCATATCATGCATTAGTTGCCTTGGTCACTAAGTATGATTTTGTTGTCTTGCGAAAAGTGATAAGTTTATGAACAGATCACTTTCCTAAAACTTCCCCAAATAATATTACTTTAAACTTTGAAAGGACTAGACTAGGCAAATAATAGATAGAGGATTCGATCGAAGTGAAAATAAAAGTGAAAGAATAAACTCTAGATGTAGTGTGAATTAGAGATATTGTCGTGTCATCACCATAAGATTATAGTGTTGTCAAGAGTTCTTAACTTCTTATGTGCAGGACAAACACAAATAGCGAATTAACGGCAACATCTCTAGTTCACACAACACCTACTGTTTAGATCGGGTTTCTTTAACTTTTATTATCAATTCAATCTGATCCTTTATCTATCCTCTTTACCAGTCTAGTCCTTTTAAAATTTAAAATAATATCATTTTAGTTGAAAATTCCAAAACTATATCAATTTTCTCGTGTTAACAAATAGCATCGTTTTACTCAAAAGAATAAAAATAATAACCCTATAAAAAATCAGACTTGATGCAGAATTAGAAGGGGGAAAAATTCAATCTCATTGTCTAACGAAAGGCAAGTGGACATATATATACCAACAAATATTTTAGTCCTTTCGATTTTGTTTGGGCACTTGTTGTAAATGGTGGGGGAAACAATGATTAGTTTAGAATCCTCACGGTTGCTTGTGAGGATGCTCTAATAAATTGATCTTTTTCCAAAAGTAATTAAAAGTTAAAAGTTGTAATCTGAAATGACTAATCACAACATAATTACATGAATAATATACATTTGACTTTTTAATGCATGTTATGATAGGGTGATGTATGTATTCATTAATGAGAATGTCTCATAATAGGTGATTTGTCCATAAACTAATGGATATCTCAGAGATTTAATTGCAATTTGGAAAAATGAAAATTAAATTGAATTGGGTCGAGTTATATCAGATGGGGGTCGGGTTCTCATGGGTCTTCTTTTTCACTTTTCCTTCTCCTCTTTGTACAACATTCTGCTCATTCTCCACCAGCAGCTGTTGTTCCTTCTTCGTTTCTTCTCCATTCCAATCTCTTCCTTCTCGCCACTTCCATGAATCCCCCAATATCTGATAGAAGGTCGATTTCCAATCTCTAATTCAAACGACCAATTTTTTATTGTTGATTTCCGTTCAAATTATCATCAACGAAGTCTGATCCAGATTAGAATAAATGATAATTCACGTAGCCTCTGCGTCTAATCGATTCGACTATTGAATTTCAGTTCATTCGAACAAATTCAGTTCAAATCAAATGAAATCTCACCTCCTAGCCCAAATATCTTCTGAACCATACACAACAAGATAACTACCGCAAATACAGAGCTTATGTTGTAGAATTGGACATTAATGAAATACATGAAGAAGTGAATCTATGAATTTGAACATGTAAAAAACATGTGGCGAACATTAGCAGAACGAACAAAATGCTGCTTAAAATTTCCATATAGACTTTACATCCGTTACCTTAAAATACGTATCTTATGTATTAAAACACCCATTTGTTTTAAAATTGTGAATATGAATTAAGAATCTTTGTTAGGAGGTAGTGTATAAGTTAGGTTATGAATCTTTATTATTTTGTTAAAACATGCATATGTTAGCTAGTTTACATCTAGTATATGCTATGGTAATTAGAACAGTGGGGACTAAAACTCAACAGTTTAAATTTGTCATATAAACTGTCCATTGATTACTTTACAACATGTATTGTTTAAATAAAAACACACATTTACTTTAAAACTTTAAATTCCTTTTATAAAAAGCAAAAATTTGTTAGGAGGTTGTGCATAAATTACCTTATGAATAATTTTTCGTTTTGCTAAAACATGCATATATTAGCCTACAACTAGTATTTCTTTTAGTACAAAGAAGAAATGTTACATAATTTTGTAGTTTTTCAAGTTTTCATGTAGACTGCATTTAATACCTTACAACATGTACTAATTACATTTAAACATGTAATTGTTTTCAAACACAGGAGCATATTTCTCTAATTTAAATCAAAGAGATGTCACAAGAACTCTTGCCGACGTTAAAGTAATAAACGTAGAAATATTGCATACTTTATATAAAAAACATGCAGATGTCATAGGTTTCAAGCATAGGAAGGACTCCTAACATCTTAACAGAAGGGAAGATACTAGCTAAATACCACAAGTGCTCAACCAAATATCTCTAAAGGCGACATATCAACCCTTATACTTGTGTAGACCCTAAAAGTGGTTCTGCAACAAAGGAGTGAGGAAAAGAAAGGATTGTGTAGTAAAATGTTAAAAAATAAAATAACCAAAATATGTTTCACAGAAAATGTGGGACAGTAAGAGTAACATTTGTGTAGAGATTCTCTATATATAAAAATAAAACAATGCTTACGCACAATTTTTTATTTAAAAAATACTTTTATTATTAGCTAATGATTAGAACTATTATAGCCATTATACAGAAATTAAATGAGTTGGCACTTGTATGCTCCTTTTTAGGGCACATCTTGACACTTTTCAAAATCATATACGCCTAATTTTTATTTTGCAGGTATGTCGTATTCCTCCAATTAAAGTTATTGCCACAATTGGCTGATTTTCCTCAGCATTGTTCAATAGCCTGATCAACATCTTTGAGTATGACAATAATTGTATCTCTCGATATCTTTGGCTTGTCATGTGGGATAAAATTTGAAGACCTGCTTTGGCTTCTGCTGCTAATGTTAATGAGCTTGGAAAATGGATCCTCTGCTTGATACCTTGATCCTGCAAACTTTGTAATAGTTTTCACGAAGCTAAACCTTGCCATTTTACTTTCCAAAATGCCTCATCAAATTTTGAGGTTGGTATTACTTACGCTTCGTTCCAAACTGAAGTTTGTTGTTGTTGGTGCGTTATCCTTTTCAGATCTACATTCTCAATATCTATGATTTTCTCTCTCTGTTTGTAAGGTTCAACTTTAGAGTATGCTAGTTGAACTCTGACTCGCACGTTCTTTTCCTGGTTTTGAAACACTTTCGAATTCCTCTTATTCCATATATTCTATAATATGTGTAACGATAATCTGATTTCCTCTACATCCGGTGCTCTAGCGAACCAATCCCATAACCATGTGTTAAAATCCGCGGGTACCCCTTGCTCGAAATCGAAGCCTAAGCCTGAAGTTATCCACAACCTTTTTCCATCTTGGCATTGCACCAGTAAGTGATTTACGTCTTCTTAAATTCCTAATTGACACAAACTACAGATTGATTCCTGCATAATTCCCCTCCTCTGCAGATTCGCATAGATTGAAAGCGCATTTTTTAGAGCTTGTTAGATAAACTTCAAGACTTTTCTTAAGATAGGTATTTTCCAGAACATCTTCCTGTTGTTGTTCGTGTGGTTATTCTGCATCATATGTTCTATATCTTGAGACATGTATCCTTATTTAACTGAGTACTTACCGTTAGCTATTAGTATCCATAATTGCCTGTCCCGTACATCCCTTATCGTGGAATGTGTATCGATTGTATTTGTTACACAATCTATGGTGGATATATTGCTCTTATTTAGGGCGTGTGACATTGCTTTTTTCAAATATCAGTTGCGCCACTTTCATGTAAGTGTGCGGTTGTATGATTGTGTCAGCTGGTTCTATAATGTTTTGTGGGTAACTTGGGATCCAATTAATTATTAGTCACTTGTTAGTGTCCCACATAGAGGTTTACAGAATTACGATTCAATATATAAGATTATGACCAATTAGTTTTATGATATGAGCCAATGGTTCTAATTTGGTATCAGATCCCACGGGCCCATGACCCCCTTTATACCCACGTTTGTGCGATGATTAATACCGCGGCACCTGAGGGGGTGTGTTAGTGTCCCACATCGGTATAAGATTACGGGTCATACCTACATAGTACCAATTAGTTTTATGATAGGATCCCTTGATTCTAATACCACTCTTACTTGATCTTATGTTTTGACTTCCCACATAATGTGTTGCTTCAGTAGAGTTCTGCCCCATATTATGGACTTCCATGCCCAACTATCACTTTTTTTGTCTACATTCCATCATGCCCTATTGTCTGCATTACTTGACCTTAAAGACTGAGAAAAAAAGTGATGCTTTGTCTATTAGGATTGTCCAAACATGTTTAGCAAGTGGGGCTTTATTCATTTTCCTTATCGAATGCAGTCCCAACGCTCTTTGCTTGGTAGTTTTGCACATAGTTTCCTATAAAACCCAATGTAGACCTCCGTGTTTCAGTCCTCCCTTCCATATGAACCTTTCAGTGGGAGAATCTGTCTGTTGTACAACCATTTTTGATATATTGAATATTCCTAGGGGTTAAAGAGGCATTGCTAATATGACCTGCTT
>JAUOBV010000009.1:2260542-2272103 GCA_032360425.1 Rubia occidens
AAACTAACATATATACTGTAGTGAGATTATAAATTTTTTTAGAAAGACTATTAAGAAAAAAGAGAGTAGGGATGAAATTGACAGAGGGCAAATTTTGGTGAAAACTAATCTCGTGTTCGTTTCTAAGATAAATGTTTGATATGAGATTGCATGTGTTTATGGACTGAACGAGATTTAAGCTAGGGAAATGGTTGGATTTGTCTGTGATTGTGAAATTTTTAGATAGAAATATCACATGGATGGAGATAAAATTGATACCTTCATAGTTAATGGGTCAAGCGTAGATATTAGTTCACTTCCGCTTCATTCCCGACCGTTTTGCATGACTATCTTAGTGATTGTGTATCGAGTATAAATAAGTAAATAAAAGTGAGCATAAGAATAGATGAGAGAAAATAACATAAACAAACAGAGAATAATGAATATTAAAAGATAAATTTTATCCACCTTAATTTAAGATGAATCAATAAAAAACGGGCAAAGGATTTTAATGTCCCTAAACTATTGCAATTATTCACCTTTAACCTTCCATTTTATTTTTGAGCACTCTTGGCCCCTGATTCAACAATAGTGTTAAGTCGTGCAACTTCCATCAATTTAAACCATTTAAGTTCAGCTTTCGTTGACATTTTGATGGGAAAAATGTCTTTTCCTTTTCAATCCCAGAATTATTTGCAATTCTGAAGAATGTCTTATCGAGCCGTTCAGATGTCATCGACGATGATGAGATTTGAGTTGAGATTTATCAAGATAACGCCACAAGCAAGACTCAAGAAGACATTTTTCTGATTAGCAGGGAATTTTGGGATTGAGTAGGAAAAGACATTTTTGCATCTCAAAATGTGAACAAAAGTTAAAGTTAACGGTTTGACTAGACAAAGGTGACACGGCGTAATACTTATGTTAGTTCAGGGGTTAAGAGTGTTCAAAACAAAAATGGAGGACTAAACATGAACAATGACAATAATTTAGGAGTTACACATATCGTTTGGTCTAAAAAAAGGGGAGCAGAATGAATTGAAACGGAAGTACCACTATTCCAAAAACAAAGTTTGTGAAAAATAAGCAACTTCACATCTGAAATTATGGAATTTGCCTAAAGGTCCACATCTCATAATGTATTGCACACTTTATGGTATAAATAGAAGCTTTCAAACAAGGCACCACCAAGTTTTTGTAGACCAAACCCACTGACCATCTTCTCAACATTCCCTCTTTACTTGCTTAGCTTTCTTCTGGAAAAAAAATGGGAGCTCTTGACTATCTTTCCAACTTTTGCACTGTGACAAGCACAAGAAGCAGGAAAAAACCAATGCAGGTATGCATATCCAGAGCATTGCATTTAAACCTCCACATTTCCTTAAGATTTGGTTATGATTTTGGTTGGTTCAATTGCTTCCTTTGTGTTCTATATTAGACAGTTGAGATCAAGGTAAAGATGGATTGTGATGGATGTGAAAGAAGAGTGAGGAATGCCATTAAATCCATGAGAGGTAAGGTTATAGCATATGATCAACATTAGTTTGAAGATGAAACTGCTTCTTTTTTCAGTTCTGATCTCTTTCTCTGGAATAAACCATCATGTCAATTAATGCCCAGCATTTTCAGCAGCTTCTGTTGGACCTCTTTCCTTAAGAACATGAAGTTAAGAAAATTCAATCACTTTTGCGTTTTAAAAATGGTCTATACGAGAGGTTTTTGCCTCTTATACAGGCATACCTAGAAAAGAAAAATAAAAAGAAAAAGAAAGAAGATTCTGGACCCTTACTGCGGGGTATCCTCTTTAAAAAAAAAACACACAAGGTCCGTTTGTGATCTCAGCTTAAAAGTTGGTTTTAATTTAAATTTCAAATTTCGTTAAAGTAAGAAGTTGAATGGAACTTGCCGAACTTATTAATGACTGTGAAGTTTTAAAATGTATAAAATATGGAAAAGTCTCTTGGTAGACTAGCTGAGAGTTGGATGAATTATGAAAAATCATGTTCTGATGATAACTTTTGGGGTTTGATTATAATTATTTATATTTAAAATTCATTATTATTTTTAAAAAAAAATCATGCGTGAGTAAATGAAAACAAACATTAAATTATCACATTAGTTACATTTATTGTAAAATAAGTTCATTTATAAGTTAGATTAGGTGGTTTAAAACAATAGTTTGTGTTAAAATACAATTTAATGTGTGAAGTTTTAAAAAGGAGTGGAGTAGTTGTTCTAAACCTTATTTTCTGAAGATAAAAAAAAGATTAAATTTAAACTCCAAACCAAATTCTAAGTGAAGATAATATACTCCCTTTATTAAAGCATAATAACGACACACTTTCCCTTTTGGGTTATTTCTTTTATATTGGCACACTTTTCATTTTTGGTAATATTCGTTCAATTTCATCAACTCATTCTACTTTTTACATTCTACATTCAATTTCATCAACTCATTCTACTCTTTACATTCTACATTCAATTTCATTAACTCGTTCTACTTTTTACATTCTACATTCAATTTCATCCACTCATTTTCTTCTCCTAAATCCAAACATCTACACCTAGTATGTCATTGTTAAAGAACCAGAGGAAGTACCATATTTTAAATTCATTTACCATATTTTTAATTTTTTATTTCTTGTTATACATGATTAAAATACCAAAAATCTAAATCACTTTAAAATAGTGTAAAATGACAAACATTTATCAAAAGAACTAATATAAATTGAAGTGCATTGAACTAGCTCAACTGATTTGAACTGAACTAATATATGGACTGCGCGTGGAATAATACAATTATACAACCAAAACTTTCTCAATGGGCAAATTTTTTTTAGCTCATTGCCACCAATTTACAAGATCCAAACCTTGGGGGACCCAAATGTCAGAGCTTAGTTTAGATAGCTACTGTTCCCTATAAAAAACGACGAATAAGTTGCCCAAAATCAGGAAAAACACAGAGCCAGTCTCTCATTATTGCAACTAAATATCACAAATTTTACCCTCAACAGAAACCAGTAAATTAAGCAATGATAAAAACCTACGGTCAAATAATAGTCAGCAAGTTGGAGTCATAATAATCAGCAAGTTGGAGTCATAATTATCGTCATCTTCTCAAAATCTACATTTGTGTGTATATAAACACAAGCCGCCATAGCCACAGAGCTGTTCTTGTTCCCTCCAATCTCTCTCTCTCTAAGCACGAGGAAAAGTGCTGCAAAATTCTTGGTGCGTTATTCGCTGCGGAATTCCCGGGAAGATCTGAATTCTTCTGTTCTGCGTGCTCCTCGTTGATTATGATGATGACGAAAAATTCGTGAAATGCGTGCTGCTCTGTTCGTAGCAATAATCGTTGCCAGCTTTTGATTATTTGTTGATGCTCATCTAAGAAAGGCGCCGGAAAATCTCCACGTTTCTGTTCTCTTTCGTCGGTAATTCTCTCGCTCTCTGCATCTTGGGAGATTAATGCACATATACATGTGTGTGGGTTTTTGTTTGTTTTGGTGTGGTAATGGTTGTGGCTTGGAACTCAGGTTCGTGTCTGTGTGAAAGTTTTGGTGCTTTATGACGTGTGACTTGTGTGAAAAGTGTTTCTGTGAATTGTAGCGGAATTTTATTGTTCTAATTTCAGGTTAATTTTAGGTTTCTTAGTTTGGTAGCGTTTTATTTTGAGGCATTTGATGTTGCTGATTTGCAGATGTGTATGTATTTCTCTAGGTTTTTTGTTTCTCGGGCCATGCCCTGCCGCATTTATGGTTTACTAAACTAGTACTTATTAATACATGTGGTTTAGCTGCCCTGTTTATCATTGCAGATGAATATATGTGTAATCATACAGATTTTTGCCTTTTTTTGGGTATGGCATATCTAAGTGGTTAGGAGGTGGTTTTCTTGTGGTCTGGATCCACAGGAAAAGCATTTGAAAGTTCGGTGTGTGATGTTGGTTATGCATTTGGCAGATCAATGGATCCCTTGATACCTGATATGGGCAGACGGAGTACTGGATTTTGATTAATTTGGTAAAAGAACAATGCAGTACTGATCTGATTCTGTTTGTTTGTTAATGATCAGAATGTTCAGTGGCTTTCTGTTTTAATTGTTTGATAAATGAAGGAGGTTTTAGCCGCTTATTCTGGTTAGTAAATCAGACAGTTAACTGAACTATTCTTGCCTCTAAACTATTCTGAGAGCCGTATCACTTATGCAGCTCACAATATACTAATTTTGTGTGTTTGAAGGATTCATAAATGAGAAATATATTATTTTCTCTCGCTGTTTGTTTCTTTACATTTGTCATTCACTCTATGCTTTTCAGATTGGAGTTTACCTTTCTTTTCTTCTTTATGAAATTTTATAAATGCTTTTAGCAGTAAATGTTCTTTACATGTACATAAGGATGCCATGCATGCTCATGTATGGTTTAAACTTGCTTCTATAGGTGAGAGATGGTTGCTTTTGGGAAGAAGTTGAAGGAGCGGCAAATTCAGGAATGGCAGGGGTATGGTTTTCGTTTATTTTTCTGGATTATTGGTCAACTACTACTCTCTACATTATGTTCCTTTGGAATTGCATATATGCCAGCTGCAACATGATTGTCCACTCGAATTCTATGATCTTTTGATTGCCATGAGGTTTTAGTAAATTTATATTTCTCAACAAGCCAAAAACATGTTAAAGGTCGGTTATGCCAGCAAGCGAAGAAGAAAACTCATGCTCATTTAGTAGATTTATTTTTGTTGAGCACTCGATACATCATGTACTGATCCACTGAAATGTGTAGAAATGTAGAATAGTACATGCAGAATAGTTCAAGAAAGGGCCCACCAATCTAATGGCTTGTGGTTAGTACTTCTAGACTACCGCTGGATAAAAATGTGTGACATACTGTATTATGTTGTGTGCTTTCAGATATTATATCAACTACAAGTTAATGAAGAAAAAAGTGAAACAGTATTCACTCCAAGTCCAAGGTGGGGCATTAGATCGAAGATATGTCCTCAAGGATTTCTTCCGCATGCTGGATCACCAGGTACTGTAAAAGGACTCACAACTAGGTTGTTACATTGTTTAGAATATGAAACTGGTCCAACATAGACGATTCTGCTCATGACTCTATGGAACTGCTGCATTTAGCATCTAGAGCTAATGAATTATAGTAGACAGATATGCTTTTTCTTGTCAATAAGATTTATGAGCTTCTATGATTGCCTTCATTGTCTCATATTGCTTCCTCAGATTGCAAGACTACACTTCCTCTATCTAAAGTATTGTGTTAGCTTGTTATGATTTAAGCAGTTGCAGAACTTTGCTTCCTATTTTCTTTAGCTTTTACAATTGCAATGCCATCGAAGTCTGCCTATTTTTCCCCTGGGTATTTCATTTAAAGGATAATTGGTTGCATTGTTGGTTGAGTTGATGTGCATATGCCAATGCACATGGAAATAGAAGCAATAAGCAACAAAGTTATAGTAGATGTTTTAATGTCTTTCTTATTCCTTTAAATGATTGATGCAGATTGAGAAGATTGTGCTGTTTTTGTTGGAACAACAAGGCTTAGTTGCTAGCAGGATTGAAAGACTCAACGAGCAGCAACATGCTCTGCAGGAGGAACCTGATATATGCAGAATATCTGAGCTTCGAGAGGCATACAGAGAAGTGGGCAGAGATCTTTTGAAGCTTCTCTTTTTTGTTGAAATAAATGCCATTGGACTGAGAAAGATCCTTAAGAAGTTTGACAAACGTTTTGGCTCTAGATTCACTGATTACTATGTCAAAACTCGTGCAATATATCCTTATTCTCAGCTTCAGCAAGTTTGCAAGCATGTGGTAATGCGCTCAAATTCAAGAACTTTGCTCTTAAGCACTTGAGTTAGTAGTTTTTGGGATGTTTATCATAGCAGTTTCACTATATGCACAGTTAATCTGATAAAAGAATTAGATGGTCTGTCACGAACATCATCCCAACTATTATGGTAACTGATTGTGGAGATTACTTGTAAGGGGTTGGGTACAGTTGTGAGAGCTTTATCCCGCAAGCTTGGAGAGCTACAGGACCGTTAGGGTATCTTCTATTTATCAATATATGATGAGCATGCTCTTCCTCTACAGGTGCTGTGAACTGAATGTTTTCTTTGAAGTTCTTTGAGTTGTATACTTCTGGGGGTCTTCTCTACATACTCTGAAAATAAAGCAAATCTGTTTTATGTATCTGCAGGACCTGTTGTTGACTCATTAAAAGCAGCTGTTACATTAGCCTACTCAACAAACTTCCTCCACTTCCTAGCACAACATACCCTTATAATGCAAGAAGAATTGCCAAGTCCTATTAAGGACCAAGTGGCCGAGGATGAAAGACATCATTTATGTCTCTTCTGTTGAACCTGGCAAACACATTTCTGCATATGGTCAATACTTGCATCATTGTCCCTTCTACTGCGACTACTCCATGAGCCTCGGTGCCGCTGCAACAGTTTGTGGTGTCGTAATTGGATCAATGGTTGTTGCTCAAATTTTCACCCGTGTACTTCAGCATGACACCCCCTCTTGAATTATGTAGGTTGGGTTCTGCTGGAGCTGTTAATCGACGTTTTATCAGTGACTGTGTACCATTATACTCACATTTTTTAAAAATGAAAAACAAAAAAAATCAACCCCTGAAACCCTTTTCTGCCCCTACCAACCTAAATGAACTTCAAAGATTCAATAAGCAATAACCTAAATAAAATTGGAAGAGGCTCCAGTGGAAGAAGAAGAAGAAAGTCCTCGCCGGCGGCATCACGGAAGAGGCTCTGGCGGAAGTCGAAAGAAGACACGGTTACGCATCTTTGACGAAGAAGTTTCTGGGCCGCAATGATTTCGCGCAACCTTTTCAGGAATGAAATTCGCAGGAAGAAGCCACTAGAAGGCTTGGCTAAGTTATGTGCATATCATGCACGCGCTTTATGGAGACGCCGTGGAGATGCACGCACGCGAAAAATCTGGGACTTTGCGAAGAGGCTAGGCCTTGGCAAGGCGATCGGCGGCAAGAGCGGAGTGGCAACACAATAGGAATGTCGGAGAAAATGAAGAACAACGATGGCGAGAAGGTCGCCGGGAAAAATGGAGATCGCTAGAGAAAAATGAAGGTCATCATGGTCCGCGGCGATGATGTGAGTAGAAACTAGAAATGGTCCACATCGATCGGGTTGCGGAAATCTGAGAAATTCATCTACGGCACCATCATCCACGATGGTGATGAGGGCGACGATGGAAGCCAAATGAGAAAACAGACACACAAAATGAAATCCATCAATTCTATGAAACATCTGGTTGTTGGTTGTGTTTTGTTGCTTCAATTCCGAAACATCTGTTTTATATTTAGTTATGAAACATCAATTCTAATTTCTGACCATATAGCTTTTACACGAAATGGTATATGTTTTTGCTGTTTGTTTTTGACAGACTTATAATCTGTTCTATTTCTAAGTCAAATGAGTAAAACACAACAGAGGGCGACGATGAGGTTGTTGGGCTTCGCACAATGTAGCGAGAGAGTGAAACAGAGGACGACGGGGAGTTAAATGGTCAGAAACGCCGTAGATATGGGGTATTTTTGCAATGGCGAAGAAGAAGAGGAATAATGGAACCTAGGGTATTTTTATCATTAAATTTTTAGTTTTAAAACTAGGATTATTTTAATACTTTTAGATTTAGTCAATGTCGGAAAATGTCAATTCAACATTGGAATAGTGTGAAAAGATTATAACGGCGCATTTATTGAAAAAAATTAGGGTTAGAATCGCACTTTTAAATTTTACAGAGTTAGATTGGCAATTTCAGAAAATAATAGGGTTAGTTCAAGATAAAGAAAATCAAACATCAAATCATCTCATTAGTTATATCAATTATAAAATAGTCTCGTCTAATGGTTAGTCGGTCTAAAAAACTATGATTATTTTAATTTCATTCATTATTTAATAAATTCTAACTAAATTAACCACTCTTACTTTATACAAAAACTTGGGTGAGACGGTCTCACCTAATCTTATGGTGAGACGAGGGGTTTAAGTATAATTATTTAAAGATGGGGATGACATGGGGTACTTTCTGTAATTTGTAAAACTTTAGTTTGTATCTTGTCTTACCGTAAGTTATGGTAAGACGGTCTCATATGAGTCTTTCTCCTTACTTTATAATTCTTACAAAAACTTTTAGCTGGAAAAATATATAATCTTATTTCAATTTTCAATAGGAAACATAATATTACATTTTATTTAAAAAATATCTTTAATCAAAAACACCGCGCAATGCGCGGTGGGAATCCCGCTAGTAAAATTTAATTTTTTTTTACAAAAATCAACATTATCAACCAAAAACTAAAACATCAATTCCTATCACCTAAAACTCACCCAAAAAATGAAAAATATCAACATAAGAAAAAAAACACTAAAAAAAATCAACATACGTCACCCAAAATTACAAATTTCAACTCGTATTACCAAAAACTCACCGAGAAAATGAAAATTAACATAAGAAATAAAAAAACAAAAAATATCAACCCATACAAACCAAAAATAACTACAAAACATCGACTTATATTAACTTAAACTCACCCGAAAAATAAAAAAAATCAACATGAGAAAAAAAAACTAAGAACATCAATAAAAAAACTACGACACCTCAAGAGTATAAGTTATTCACTAAAAAAATACAAAACGTCAATTTTTTTTTAAAAAAATACAAATATTAACTTATATCATAAAAAAGCTACAAACATAAAAAAAAATACAAATATTAACTTATATCATAAAAAAGCTACAAACATCAACTCCTAACACCTAAAACTCATTCGGAAAATGAAAAATATCAACATGAGAGAAAAAACTAAAAACATCAACAAAAAAACTACGGTACCTCAAAATTATAAATTATTCACTAAAAAAATCATAAAACATCAACACATTGTTTTTTTTTAAAAACTACAAATATCAACTTATATCACCAAAAAGCTAGAAACATTAACTCCTAACATCTGAACCTTATCTGGAAAATGAAAAACATTAGTTTACGTAAAATGAAACTATAAACATCAACTCTTATTATCGAAACTTCAACCGAAAAATTAAGAACATCAATATCACATCTACATCAGTGAAAAAAAGCTACAAACATCACAAAAAGTTACAGTAACTCAAAAATAAAAACTCTTCAAAAAATAGACCTTGTGGGATTTGAACCTGGGTCTCTAACCTCAAAAACTACAATAATAACCACTACAGCAAAGAATCTTATATTGAACTCACACTAAGTCAAATAATATTAATTCTCGGCATATACATCAAGAACATTAAATCTTCAAAATAAAGGTCACATACAGATTCGAACTCGAGACCTCAACCTCAAAAGCAAGAGTTCTAACCACTAAACCAACAATCTTTGCTAATCCAATCCTCAGTCAAATAAATATTATACCTCAACAAATATTTGAAAAGGTAAAACACAATATTAAACCTCACCTTTCAGAAGCCTAAGCTCAGCTCTGACGCCGTCCTCGTCGTTCGCCACAGCTGCAGCTCGTCGACGTCAGCCCAACGGCAGCGCGTGAGCTGCACGTATCGTCCCCAACGACCGCACGTGAGTTACACGCGTCCCCAACGATCGTGCGTGAACTGCAACGATCACCGCCTCCGCTGTCGCAGTCGCCTCCGCCAAAACCGTCGATCGCATTGCCTCCGCCGTCGATTGCAGTCGCCTCCGTCGTCGAGCGCATCACATCCGTCGTCGATCGCAGTCGTCTCCACCGTCGATCTCATTGCGTCCAGCGTCAATCGCAGTCGCCTCCGCCGTCTACGCATCGGAGACGGACTCGCCGTTTGTAAATCCGAATTAAATCGGATTCTCGGAGAAAAATGCCTCGACCTGCAAACTCCGAATTGAATCGGATTCTCCGTCGTGAAAAACTCCCCTGCCTGCAAACTCGGAGATGCGACTTTGTTCTCTGCGATATCCGTCAAGGAACTGCCGGCGGAAACACAAATTTTCGGCGGCCTCTGCTCGGATCGATGGCGAAAATCAGAAATTACCGGTCGAAGACTGATATCGGCGGCAGAAAACAGAGAAGAACTACCGGTGATGGCATTTCTAGGTGGCGGTTGGTGGTTTCCGGTAGCAGTTGGCGGTTTCCGTCACTGTTGGCAGTTTCCGATTTGAAAAAGAAAAATGAAAGAAAATATCTGCAATTGTGATATTTAAATATGGATCAAAATTTCTTATATTTGCTATTAAAGTCCTTCATTTTTTCATCTTATTTTGAAAAAAACCCACCCAAAAAGAAATTTATAATAATTGCACAATAAACCCTGCTTAAAGTTTAGCCTGCCTAAAACAAGACTTTGTGAAGTAATTAATGATTTTGTAATTAGAATTCAAATGTTATGATCATCCTATTTTATTTTATTTTTACCATTTCAACTTAGTTATTTACATGTTTTCAAACCATTGATAACTTCTAATCAAATACTACTGATAATTGTGTTTAAACGCACGATTTGTTTTTGGAAAATTTTAGAAAGATTTATATTTTACTTTTCTCACTGGTAAGAACCTAATTTGTACCTACACTATTAATTTTAATGGGTGGTAAAGGTCTTACTAATTTGATTTTTCATATCTCCTAAAATATTTGAGATGGTCTCAGGTGAGACAAGCTAAATTATAGGCAGGGGCGTATAGGTAATTATAGCTACATTCTAGTTCTGGAATCCTATCTCTAATAATTTACACGGATTTATCTCTAATAATTTTACAGAGATCTATCGCTAATAAATTTTTAGGAATTTTTTGGTCCAATTTTTCCATCATTTTCTCGCCATCTGCAAAAAAAAATTGAAAATATTTTTAAAATTCAAATAATCAATATGATCATCGAACTGAAATTATAAACACCAGCAAAAAATAGCAGAACATCACAAAAATCACAAAACATCAACTAAAAAATTATAGAAAATATATAAAATAAAACAGCAAAAAATATATTTAAAAATCGATAAAAATTGAAAAACGTCGACTACAACAAACAAAACATCAATTTAAAATCATAAAAACATCAGCAAAACTTCAATTATCAATTTTTTTAAAAAACTACAAAAATCAACTAATATCAACCAAAGCTAAAAACATCAATTCCTATCACCTAAACTTCAACCAGAAAATGAAAAACGTCAACATAAGAAAAAACATACAAAAAATCAACCTATATCACCCAAAACTATAAACATCAACTCGTATCACCTAAAACTCACCTAGAAGATGGAAAACATCAACATTAGAGGGGAAAAAATTTAAAAAAAATATCAACCCATATAACCTTTAAAAACTACAAAACATCGACATATATCAACTAAAACTCACCCGAAAAATAAAAAACATCAACATGAGAAAAAAATCAAAAAAACTACGGTACCTCAAGAGTATAAATTATTCACTCAAAAAATACAAAACGTCAATAATTGTTTAAAAAAACTAAAAATATCAACCTATATCATCAAAAAAGCTACAAACATCAACTCCTAACACCTGAAACTCATTCCGAAAATGAAAAA
>JAUOBV010000009.1:2375330-2392584 GCA_032360425.1 Rubia occidens
GCCTCGAGTTGGACTTTAGACGATACCCTAAGCTCGAAGCTCGTGGGCCTCGAGGTGTCGTGGCCCAGGTATCATCACTTATACTAAGAAGAAAACCAAGCCCCTTAAGAAATTATGAAAGGTTAAAATATAGGGAGTATCCACTTTACAACAGAAGAATTCACCTAAGAAATGTGGGGATCCCGGAATGTTTTGGATTTTATTAACTTGGGTGGTAAACTGACAAAACAATCTATGATTGACTTAGGGGCATCCATTGATGTTATACCATTTTCCTTTTATAAAAATATTAACATAGGTGAAATCCAGGAGACTAGGGTCATACTAAAACTACCTGATCAATCTGAAACTAGTCCTAAGGGCTGGTTAAATATTTTTTGGTTAGGGTAGGAAATTTGTTGTTTCCCTCAAACTTCTATGTTCTCGATATAACGCATGATGGAGGTGCACCCCCCCCCCCAAATTATATTGGGGAGACCATTTCTTAAGATGTCAAGAACTAAAATGGATTCCTACAGTAGAACACTCACCCTAGGAGATGATGAGGAAAAAGTAGGTTTAGAAATTTATAAGTCCAACCATGTCTCTATCACTTCTTTCTCTTGCAATGGCATAAATGTGTGTTATAATGTTGAGAACTTGTACATTGCTAGTGAACTTTTTGAACCTAATGAGTATATTGAAACCTTTCATATTATTGATTTATAATACGAGAAATTCCTTCCGGACAACCATAATATAAGGGATCGGCATAGTGTTCCATGCTTGTTCCATGCTAGTTTCATGACACCTGCAAAACAAGGTCCCGATATTTTCCTCTTATGCCTAAGTTAGTGTATGAATGATATATGAATAGTATGTAGGAAAATACAATTACCTGGTATTATGCTTGGATCACTTGTTTATGACGGATGTATTCCACAATCTTTGTGAATCATAAACCATGTTCCTAGATCATGGTTTCAGTTGCATGGTTATAGGTGACAATCATCTTCTCTTCTAGGTTCACTTAGGATGGCTCGCTATAGGTGAGGTGCTGCTTTTTACGAGCTTCACTCTCTTCCCTAAGAAATTGTCCTTTATTTGGTTCGATGGGCTCAGGGTATTATCTTTGTTATGAACTTCTCCATCAAGAAGTCACTGTGAACTCAGTGGTCATATTTGAAGTTGGGATAAATGACATTTAATCATTACGCAAAGAATATTAAATGTTCATTATGGGGTTAGTAATTGACGGTGGGGTGAGCATTGCTTCCTTGGATAAAGAGAATTGGGAATCTGTAACGATTATTGTTCCATAAGGTTAGGCACTTCATATAAAAAAGGTTTAGTAAAGTTTAGTTCTACCTTCGTTTAAGAGTTTTCTAACTTAAGTTTTAGGCTTTCATCTAAGGTAATAATTATCTAACTTCACCTATTAAGAAATGGCAAGCTGTAGTAGTTTGACTTTAACTAACGCGTCTATTTTGAGGGAACACTACCCTTTCCTATCTACTTGTGAGGTTATAGTCCCTTTTGTTAATGATTTTGTAATGCAGCCACCTACGAACATGATTGGTGTTTACGATTGTCACCTTAAATATGGTTAAACCTTTCCTATTCTCGAGTATATTGTATGTGTGTTGGATTCATATAATATTACTCTCTCCCAATTGCACCCACATAGAGTGGCAATGTTGATTGGTTTTGAGCGAATATGTCGTGAAATTGGTATTAATATTAGCCTAAGCATGTATTCTGCCTACTATCACTTAGATTGGGTCCCTGAAACCAAGTCTTGGGTGACCTTTAAGCCCAATAGTTTGGTGACTAATATTGTATGGTGTTTGTCTGATGTGTGTGAATGATGGGAAGCTATTTATATTTTTATTCTTGTAGGGAGTCTACCATAATGCCCACTTGGAATACCAGTGTATCTTTAGGTCGAGAACTGATGAGGGGGAGTAAGCCGGGTCCTTTTGCAGAAATGAGTGTTCATGAAGTAGTGGTTAGGAAGCCTATCGACTGAGAAAGGTATGATCTTTTAAATTTAAAATCTTTAAAGGAAAATATAGTAACTTATTTAATATTTTTATTTTTGGTGCTGCTATTTTGAATTAGGTTTGAAGGATGGATCTCCTGCTAATCAGGGAATGTGTGTGTTGGGAAATCATTATGTGGATAATGGTTTTGGTTGCAATGAAGGACCTATTTGGGTTTCTCTTAAAGTGGCTCGGGTGGAGTTTGAACTAAACAAGCTACGCACTCTATGCAAGGAAACGAAATCCCTGATTTTGGCTATTTGTCAAGAGTTGTGGGTTTTATAAGAGGGTAAGTCTAATGGATATGAGTATTGTGGATGATAGGTTGGTTCCAGGGGAGGGTTTTAAAGTGACTTGGCTTCGTAATTTGTAATCTACTGTTGGGGTGGGAACTTATAGCCCTTGTAATATTGTGTTTTTAATGTTTTGATTATATTTTCCTTTTTATGCTAACGAATATCATAATTTTAACATTTCATATTTGTGGTTTACTCTAAGTAAGCTAAAACCTTCATGGGTTTCTAGAAATAGAAATAATAAATGACTCTTCGTGGCCCTACGAGGTACGGTTTTACTAGCTACTTAAGGCCAAATATGATGAGTTCATTGCTAAATATGCTAAAGCCTTAAAGGATTATTGGTTCATTCTTGGGGGCCTAGATGACACCTCGTGGTCCTACGAGGTGTGATCATGTGTTAACTGATTGATCTAGATGTTTAAGCCCTATGTAATTTCGAAGCTAAGTAAGTACTTATCATGGTTGTTTAAAAACAGTTAATAGGAAATATGAATCCTTTGCTATTAATAGTGAGGTATGCTAAAATGAATTTTATATTGATTCTTGCTATCATGGTGTATTCTGTGTGTTCTATTAGGCTAATCCTACATTTGATCATTAATAAGAGAATATCGTGAGTTGTGTTATATAAATGTATATGGTCGCGTGTAATTGTGGTATGGTGACTTGGGCTTTCACATCTGCTAAGACTAGAATAGGTATTTACTAATTGTTGATGCCTTGAGGTCTAACCATGTTTGGGTTGGCTATTTTCATTATAGTTGTGTGGTGGCTAGTACCAATACTGGGTATTATAGTGCTTTTCCTATAAACTATAACTCAAAGTGCTATATTTTTATACAGGAAGGATGTAGGTGTTTGGTTCTACTTGTATGTTGGTATCCGTAGATATCAAGGAATAAGTAAAATTGCAGTGGTCTAAGGGTTGTAAGTTTGTGTTTTTTAGGTGCTTACTTTATGCATTGTTATTTACTTTTGGGATGTGATTTATTATGTTTGTGATTGGTGTGTGTCATGATGTATGTGATTTGTGGGTGAAGCGGAATAGAGTACTTCTTGTATTGCAAAGTTGGTGGTTTTCCAGGCAAATACAAAATCGTAGTCCCCTTTCTGTCAATACATTGTGTGTGTGTGTGTGTTGTGTGAATATGTGTTGTGTGTTGAAAATGGAGTGGGGTACTTATTATGTTACGAGGCTAGTGGTTTTCAGGCACATGCAAAGTCGCAATCTCCTTCCTGTTTATATGTTGTGTGTGTAGTGTTATGTGTCGAAAGTGGAGTGGAGTACTGCTTGTGTCACATGGCTGGTAGTTTTTCAGGCATACGTGAAGTCGTAGTCTCCTTATTTCCTATGTGTGATGTGTGTTTGAACAAAAATATATTCAAACGTTTACTTGTGTCACCACACTGGTGATTTTCCAGTGGTATGCGAAGCTACAATGTTCTTTCCGCCATCCTTATGTGTTAATTATGGTGCTTCGACTATCATGTGGAGTGCATTTCTCTGAGATTTGCTCAGTGAGGTTCTTTGTGAATGTGTGTGATTTCCATTTGGGCATGTGACAGTTACAATTATCTGTGGGTTGACTAATACTTATTGACAATGCTAACTTATCCATTTTTAAGGCTGAAATAAGGGGTTGGGTAGATGTGGGTATGTAAAAAGTCACAACATTCTAGGGGCTATCATAATGTTATCCATATAACCTATGCACTGGTTATCTCTATAGAAGGATAACTGTATTGGGTGTTTTACTCAATTATAGTGTGTGTGTGTGTGTGTGTAGTGATGAGTTACCTTCTATATTTATTCTAGTTTTTGTGGTCTTTGTTGTGTTTTTGCTAAGGTTGTTATGAATGTGTGTATGTTGTGAACTTCTTCTAAAGAGCATGGTATGGGTTCCTGATAGTTGTTGTAACTTACTTCAAATATCTTATTAGTTTATTGGTAATCTATCAGGAATGTTTTATTTAGAGGTATTATCTATGTTGGCGGTGATACGGATTGGGGTAACATCATCTACCGGATTTTCTAAGGAAGCTCATATGAGCTTGTAAGTGTATTTTTAACTCTAATATTTTCCCTAAATCTTGGATGGGTAACTTACATTTTCATCTATATTTATAGAACAAGCAACTCAGATTAGCGAACAGGGGGCGGGGTTTAATGGTGTTCTACACTTGCTCTGCTCTACATCAACGGGGGTCAGGGAACACTAAGGGAACGAGAAGCCTAGGCTCATTTTGGCTTGGCTCTAGGGGACAACTAGGATACATAGCCGATGAAGACACTAAACTAGTTGCAGGTGTTCGTACGACTATTTGATAACGGGGTATAGTATACTGCTAGCATGAAGAGTGCCTACACGGTATATTTAAGCACTTTCATATCAGGCATCCTTACGGGGGCGCTTTATACGTGGCGCTATGGTTTCCTTCACCATAGCTTCCTATATGGTACAAATTTGAAACCCTATGCAAGTGCACCTGGCCAGGCTGGCTCCCAGTATCAGTTCTAACTTTTTTTTTATTATGTATATAACAATATGTATTGCTGCTCTTAAATTTGCTAAATGTTGGAACTAGATTATACTACAAGCGTGGAGGGATAGATTTTATCTCTTTTCTTTTCTTAGGTTTTCAAGGGTTCTATATAGAGCTTCTTTGGCTTATGTATAATGTATTGCAATTGTAATTTTTTTAAGAGCATTGTTCTTTGTTTTTTATTCTTGCTTATGACAGTATTAATTATGTTTCGATTTGGATATTTTACTCCTACATCCTTTGAGGGGACATATTCTACCTACGAATCAAACTTAAATAGCGTGAGGTGGTTGTTTGTAATTAATGAACCTAGGTGTAAATGTATCTTATTTATGACGATGTAATATTGTGATGTATTGATGTTGTGTGGCTAAGTTTGGTTCATTTCGCCGCTTACATCCAATTCTACCTGTTCGAGGCTTTCCAGTTTGTTGTGGTTAGCTTTATCATTTTCGTCCAATCCCGCATGTTCCAGGTTTTCCAGCTTATCCTATGGTCAAATATGTCACCGTTATGTGTTGTTGATGGCAAGTCATATAGCAGTTTTGTTTTTATATATATAGTTGTTTTGCATTGTTATTTCTGTCCACTCTCGCATTTTTAAGGCTTTCCAATTTGCCTTTGTCAAGATTTTCAATCTTGTACTGTAGCTGGTTACATTGATCTTGTGTCTCATTATGACAGATTGTCATCTATTAACAACGGTTGTTTACCAGATTCCGTGTTGCTAATACATATACTACATAGCTACTTTTAAGTTTATTGTTTTCCTCTTTTGACATGAAATATGGCCTACTCTAGATACCATGAAAGCATGAAAGGAATTAAATGATCCCTACAGATACCGCCATTGATACGGAAAATTCCTTCTAGACCACTATAATATTTGGGATCGGCCTAGTGTTTTATGCTAACTTCTAACATGTGCAAAACAAGGTCCCAAGAAGTCCGCGGGATCTTTTTCCGATGCCTAACTTGGTGTATGAATGATATATGAATAGTATCTAGAAAAAAGCTGATGAGACATGATTTTGATGTCTTCTTAGTACAATTAATACCCATTTTAAACTTGTTTGATTGGTGGTTAGTTAGATTATGAGGTTTTTACAAAATAGGGGTGCAAAATCACCTTGTGTAACTATTTGCCCTAATTTCCCTAGTTTGTAAGCATTTTAGGTCTAATATGTTCTACCTCTATGATTTGATAGATTCCTATGTGTTTTGTGAGTTTATTATAATCCAATCATTGGAGAAGGCCATTATCAAGTATGGTAGAATAATGAGGAAGTCCATTCTCAACAATGGTAGAAAAAGAAAGACCACTTACAAAGTGGTATAAGATAAAGTGAAGAAGGAAAGCAAAGTAGAGGGTGAAGAATGATCTAAGTTTTGAGGTCTAGTTCTAAGAATGATCCGAGACGAATTGGTATCCATGGATAGCATCATTGGATTTATCTTCGCGAGCAATATAAAAATTACTACAATAACTCTTGAAACACATCAACGGTTCACCAGAGGAAGCAAAACAAGGGATGAGAGTCTGCTACAGCTTGTCACGAGGGGTGGGCATCTCCCACGGCTCGCAAAAATTATCCTGCAACTTGCTTTTTACTCCGTTTTTTCTTGTACTATAAATAGCACTTCATCCAGTCCAAACCCTTATTTTTTTTCTACTTCTCTTACAATTCCTTCTTTTTTTCTTTATAGAATTGTGTTCTATGTTATGGGTTTTGATTATCTAGGCTAGTTTTCTTATTGGGAGCAATTGATTAAAGATTTCAAGCCCATGTGGCAAGAACCTCTTGAACTATATTTAGAATCTTGATTATTGTGCATTTGATATGCTTTAAATGTGGTAGCTAGCTTCATTTATGAGATTAGATGTTTGAGAATATGAAATGCGTATATGACGGCATGTTAGGAATTAGGAAAGGTGCCCAATTTCTTATATCTTTGGTATGAAATCCAAGAACATGGTATTAGAACTTCTAGTTGTGTAGATGGTGTTAATATTGCTAGATGGAAGTGATAATGTCAATCTTTGTCATGTTTTTCATAAGGTATCATGATATGTCCATATTATACGATGATTTGGGATCTTATGTACTCAATTTGGTATGCTTTTGTGCTTTAGATACTCCATTTTACGTTAAAATTCGATTACTAGGGTTAAGAGCGACTTTAGCACTCTTATCACTTTTAATAAGGATTTTGTGAGACAAGATAAGTGTTTGAAGATTTGAAGACCATGAAGATTACATTTTGAAGACAATGAAGACCTTGAAGACCTGAATAAGGGAAGAGGAGACAACCACACTTAGAAAAAAGAAGACAACATATGAGTACAGGTTACTCTGCCTGTCACGACTCGCGACGCATGTGTCACGACTCGCGACGGCCCACTGCCCAGATATACTTTTTGGACTTTTTTTTACTATTTATACTCTTTTATCTCCTCTCTTTCCAGCAGCTTTTCTCTCCGATACCAGTTTTTAAAATAGTTAAACATGCTAGTCTACAATATTTTTTTCCCTCATTGAACACAAGAATTACAAAGAGGCTATACTTGATGAGTATTGGATTGCGGAAATGCAAAAAGAACTTGGTCGATTCGAATGCAATGATAATAATGCAAGTTGCCAGGAAGTATATCATCAACACAAGATATGCTTTGTATAGATCAAAAGAAGCACAAAGGGAATGGTTTGAGCGACATCTACACATAATATGAACAAATGTATGACATGTGGTTAAAGGTGGTAGATGCAAATAAGTCCCTGAAGGTTGAAAAAAATCAATCAGCCGGGGCAAAGAACTGAAAGTGCGGGTTGAAAAACTTAAAGGTGAAGTTGAAGGTCTGAATGTGAAATTAATTCGATGATTGAACGGGTTAAATTAGCAGAAGCAACAATCAAAAAATTGAATTCTGGAAAGACAAAGTTAGACGACGTCCTAACCATGGGAAAAAGCTTTGGAGATCGGCAAGGAATCGGCTATGGCAATACAACATATAATGTCGGAAACTTCAAAAAAGAGGTTCACAATATGAAGAAAATGTGATGAAGACTCTTATATATAGTTATTGCATGTTTCAAGACCATATCAAGAAACATTGTCTAAAATTATTGAGCGATATTATTAACGAACGTCAGCTGTCGGTATGTTCCAACATAGACAGTACCCAACATTCTAAACTGGTTCAAAAGGTATGAATTCCTACACGCATGAATACTTGTTTTGTTGATCATACTTCACTTATTGCACATTCTAGAGATTCGTGGTACTTTGATAGTGGATGCTCGCGTCACGTGACTGGAACTCAGGAGTTTTTGACAAAGATAAAAACCTTATGATGGTGGTTCGGTTATTTTTGGTGATGGGAAAAAGAGCCGAGTTATAGGCAAAGGTGAAATGCAAATTGAATAATTTCCCGTGTTTACTAGTGTGTTGCTCGTTGAAGGATTAAAGGCAAATTTTATAAGCATCAGTCAATTGTGTGATGACAATATGATAGTAGAATTTCATAAAGACATATGTGTGGCTAGACATGGCGATGATAGAGTTCTTTCTGGTATTCGATCATCAGATAATTGTTATCTTCTGGAGAAAGAGGTACGATGTTTAAGTTCAAAACAGGATGAAGGCATACTGTGGCATAGGAAGCTTGGTCATATCAACTACAAAACCTTGGTGAAAATTACAAATTCAAAGGCAGTATGTGGAATGCATATTCTTACAACCATGAGTGACATTGTTTGCGGCCCACGCCAAACAAGGTGAACAGATTTGTTCTCCTCACTCTGCAGTTTAGTATATTACTACCTCAAGGAATCTTGAATTGCTTCATATGGATTGATGGGTCCACTCAATACACCAAGTGTGAGTGGCAAAAAGTATATCTTTGTGTGTGTTGATGATTTTTTTGAGATTTACTTGGGTGGAATTTCTAAAAGATAAGTCTGATATTGTGAATGTGTTTAGATGTTTGGTAGTAAAATTACAAACTGAGAAAGGAAGTTCGATTGACAACATTGTCAAAATCAGAAGTGATCATGGCAGGGAATTCAAAAATTCTCAATTCAGTGATTTTTGTGATGAACTTGGTATACAACATGAATTCTCTGCACCTATTACTCCACAACAGAATGGTATTGTCGAAAAAAGGATAGAACACTTCAGGAGATGGCTCGAGTCATGCTTGTAGAAAAGGCATACATAAGAAATGGTGGGCAGAAGCTGTTAATATAGCTTATTATACTATCAATTGGGTGTAACTCAGTCCGTTACCAACATGACATCTTACTAGATCTGGAAGGGAACAAAGACAAATGTTTCTCACTTTCATGTATTCGGAAGCAAGTGTTACATTCTACGAGATAGAGATCCATTGGCAAAGTTTGATAATCGTAGTGATGGTATATTTCTAGGATATTATGTGAACAGTCGAGCTTACCATGTATTTAATCTTCATACAAATACGCTTATGGAGTCAATAATTGTTGTGGCGGACGATTCAGATGACAACTAGGGTTCAAAGGAGAAAAACGATGAACCAGCTGATAAATATGTTCCAACACATGTCACTCCGCCAGAACAGCTAGCTGAGTATGTTGGAACACAGGAACAAGCTGATGGCCACCCAAAGTCAGAAGAGTATGTTGGAACACACTCCCCACACCCAGTCAGTATGTTCCAACACAGGAGATACCATAACTGATATCGAGAAGAACCCGATCTATTCCTAGAGTGAATTACCGTGAACTTGCTAGATTGCAATGTTTTATATCACTCATTGAGCCAAAGAATTACAAGGAAGCATTACTTGATGAATACTAGATTGCGGCAATGCAAGAAGAACTCGAACAATTTGAACGTAATGATGTGTGGTACCTTACTCCTCGTCCAATAGGTGTTAATGTAATTGGTACAAAATGGATCTTCAAGAATAAATCGGATGTTGATGGGCAGATTACTCGCAACAAAGCTAGATTGGTGGAACAAGGATATACTCAAGTTGAAGGTGTCGACTTTGATGAAACTTTTGCACCAGTTGCCTCGTTAGAATCCATTCGCATCTTGCTTTCTATTGCTTATACAATGAATTTCACATTATATCAAATGGATGTGAAAATTGTCTTCCTGAATGAGGTGGTAAATGAGGAGGTATATGTTGAGCAACCTAAAGGGTTTGAAGATCCTCATCATCCGCATCAAGTGCATCTACTTAAGAAGGCACTATATGGATTAAAACAAGCACTTAGAGCTTAGTATGAACGACTGACAAACTTTCTACTTAAGTAAGGTTATCATCGAGGGGGAGTAGATTATACATAGTTTGTGCTCACGAAATCATCCAAGTTTTTATTGCTCAAATCTATGTGGATGACATTGTGTTTGGTTCTACTTCACTACCTATGGTAAATGATTTCGTGTCTCTAATGCAATTTGAATTTGAGATGAACATAGTTGGTGAACCTACTTAGTTTTTGGGGCTTCAAGTTAAACAATAAAAGAATGGTTTGTTCATAAACCAAAGCAAGTATGCATTGAATCTAGTGAAGAGGTTCGGTCTTGAAAATGCTTGTGCTATTCGAACTCCTATGAAACCACGGAAGAATTGGTGAATGATGAAGAAGGTGTTTCAGTCGATCAGAAATTATACAAAAGCATGATTGGGAGGCTGTTGTATCTTACTGCTAGTCGACCAGATATATGTTTTAGTGTTGGTGTTTGTGCAAGATTTCAGGCCGATCCGAAGGAATCTCATTTGACTATAGTAAAAAAAGTGATTTGATATGTTAGTGGGACTTCTAATTACGGCATCTGGAATTCTAAAAATCAAGACTCGAATCGTATTGGTTATAGTGATTCTGATTGGGCTGACAATGTAGATGATCGCAAAAGTACTACTAGTGGTTGTTTCTTTATTGGTACGAATATGATGTCTTGGTATAGTAAGAAGCAAAATTCAACATCTCTATCATCTGGTGAAGCTAAATATCTTGCTGCTGGGAGTTGTTGTGCACAGTTATTATGGATGAAACAAATGCTGAATGATTATGGAAATCATCAAGGTCCTCTAAAGATTATGTGTGACAACAAAAGTGCTATTGACATCTCTAAAAACCCGGTTCAGCACTCAAGAATGAAGCATATTGATATTAGGCACCATTTTATTAGAGATTTGGTTGAAAGAAAAGAGATGGTGGTAGACTATGTTCCAACATGCGAACAATTTATAGATATATTTACTAAACCGCTGGATGCCTCAGCTTTTGAATTTCATAGGCAACACCTTAGTGTGTGTCGAATGTAAGAGACGTCTAAAAATTCTACTATACAATATGTATATTTTTGGTTCAAATTCTCTCATCTCTCCATATTCCCTCTTTCACGCACATTTCACTCTCCCACTCCTAACAAAATTCTCAAACACTCCAACCTTCCTCAAACACTTACTCCCTGCCGAGAAGGAGTTTCTACAATGACCAGAAATTTTGTAAAACCGCTCCTTCTTACATCCGGCAAGCTCGAGGAGAAAGCATCTAGCAAATCAAAATATCAAAAGGTAACATCATCTTCTTCAACCCGTGTGAACTGGAAGGGTAAATTTTTTGATTCCATAGATGATTTACCAAGTGGGTACACGAAAATAGAGTATCCATTGATTTAAGGGGCTTAGAGGATCTTAAGATAGAATTTTTGAATGTAAAAATGAAGAAACTTCTATCAGGTGATATTGGAGACATGTATTTCATCGAATGCTTAGATGTTAAATTACTGAAAGGAGAATTTAGTGAGTATCTGGGAAAATATATGTTTCATGTATACTGTTATATTCCTAGAAAGAGTTATGAAAGGATTGAGGAAATTTTTGATGAAGATACAGTATGGCTAGAAGTGTTGAGGTCTACTGATCAGATGAGTATTATTCAGTTTGATGGTGTGCATGCTGAGAGGGTGAAAGCACTCAGGAATATAGAGCCCCCCGTGACTGTGATATATGACAATGGTGAAGAGGAAGATAATAGGTATGTTCCAACATACCAGCAGAAGGAGTTGTTCGAAGATCCCATTGATGTTGATGATCTAGAGATGGATCCGACTGAAGGTTTGAATGATCAGGTGAAGTATATGCATGAAGAAGTTGGTAATATTGCTGAAGGGTTGGTGAAAGGGTGAGATGACCCCACATTTGAAGGTGCAGAGGAAGAAGTTGCACAGTATGTTCCAACACAAGCTGAGTATGTTGGAACACAGTTCTCTGTACAGTAGCAAACAGAGCAGGACTAGGCTTTGGCTTATTCCAGCGATGAGGTTCTGGACGAGTTTATCCAGAACAGAAAGATCAAGAGGAATATTGAAGAGGCTAAATCATCACAGCCTACAAAGAAGGGCAAGACAGCAGGACCGTCACCCAAGAAGAAGAAAACTATTCTACCTCCTCCACCTGTAAGTGATGCATTTTCTGAGATTTTCTATAATACAAGCTGTGCGGAGATATCTAAGGTATTTTCCCAGAGAAATATCATAGCTGAGAGGCATGTAGAACTTATTGCTTACAAGCCAAGTGGTTCCTCTAATTTTCTAAAGCTGATTGGGATAAGAAAGGCAGCCACAGGGTTTGTGGACAACAACAAACAGCTGGTGTGTGAAGTGTACTCCAACATCATGGCTGAAATTATTGAGGAGAATTCTCCATGGTTCAACCGAGTGTTCGGCTGAAATGATCAATAAGCTACTGGGATTGAAAACACCTAGGTTTGAGGGTGTTTTTAACTAAGATTTATAGGTCACTGATGATCAAATTCTAGCTGAGATATCTGGATGAGTAAAAACTGTATAGGGAGCAACCGGGTACTCTCAGGCTTCATGTCTAACCTCTAGATTCTTTGGGTTGTATCAAGTGGCAGTGAATTGTTGGATACCATCATCCAACACAACAGCTCTTACCCGTGAGATGACAAGGTTGCTTTACTGTGTTGGAACACAGAAGCCAGTAAATCTTGGCCTCTTGATTCAGCAAGCAATTGTTCGATTGGCTGTAACTCCTAAGGCTAAGCAGTCTCTGATCTATCCATGTATTATCTTTGCACTTGTCATAAGTGAGAGAGTCAAAGCTAAGTCAACAGATAAAATCATCGAGACTGAGCCTCTGAAGCCGAATAAGAAGACTTTTGGCCTAAGGCAAGTGCATGACTTACCTTGGAAGCCAAACTCTGGTGAGTCTAGTTCGGGTCAATGAGATAAGCAATCAAGACTGGATGCTGTGAATGCAAGATTAGGTGCAATTTCTATACAGATTGGGTCATGGAAGCTGAGAAGGCCAAGCCTGAAGAAGAGAAGGTTCAACTGGAAGCAAACTCATGGGCAGTTTTTATCTGACAGACTATGTTCCAACATAGTCGATAGTAGGTTCAGGGGGAGCAATTCTTTTCTCTCTCTCGCGTGTTTTTGGATTTGGCTTGTTTAATGGCTCCAAAGGGGGAGACTTGGATTATTTTGGATATTATTTTGGTGGCTACGTAATTTGGAATTCTGGATTTCAGGTTTTCTATTTTCCTTATTTGTGTATGTTCCAATATGAAGGAAATTCTGATGATCATGTACGATGGAAAATTTTCTAGTTTTCTTAGTCTAAAATGGTTGGGTCCACAAAATGTCAAAGGGGGAGATTGTAAAGTCATATGCATCTATGGATTAATGTGTTGCCATTTGTGAACTAGTGTTAAAGAAAAAACATTCCATGTTAGAACATACTGCTGAAAATCAGGTTTTGGCGAGTAGAATATTGAGACGGATTTTGATTTATGGGAATCAGAGATTTAGCAATATTTATTCCAGCCATATGGAAGCATCATGGTTTTATGGAAAATCCCTATAATTATGGAATTGGATTAATGGAATATTATGGAATAGTTGAGATAAGGAAAATCTCTTTATTTATGGAATTTGGATATGCTTCAGAAGTAGATAAGGAATAGGAATATTATGGAGATAATTATGGAGCATTCTGATATGCATATGGACTATAAATAGAAGACATTATATGGCTGCAAGATGTGTGAATTTAATTGAGAAAAAATCCGCATTCAGATTTTACATTCTGCCGAGAAGCTTTGCAAGAGCCACATTATTCATGTTCCAACATACACGACCTGTGTGCTAAAGTTCAAAACGTATGCCTTAATTCCTCGGGAGAAGGAGATCCAGCGTCAACGATTTTCGAGATTAGAAAGAGTTTGATCAAGGTGGATCGGCAGCAATGGGAGCTTGCAAAATCCACAAATTATAATTAGAAGATAAGTATAGTTGTATGGTGTACTTTGTACTATATCTCTGATTAGTGGATTTATTCTGAATTGGGCCAGGCTCCGTAGACATAGGTGGATTTCACCGAACTGCGTAACCAAATTGTGTGTCTCGTGCATTATTTACTTTACATACTTGGTTAAGATAGGCTATGTTGGAACATATGATTGCTAGTTATGCTAAAACGGTAAAACCAGTTTTTCAATTGGTATCAGAGCTTTGTCACTTACGTTTCTACCTTAGTTGTGTCAAGGAAATTGTGATCCAGTTTTACCATGGCGACAAGGGAAGGAGCTTATGTCTCTCGGCCACCTCTGCTAGAAGGAACAAACTACAATTATTGGAAGGCTCGCATGAGGGTGTTTATCAATTATTTGGGTGAACTTGCATGACAATTTGTTGAGCGCGAATGGAATCATCCAATTGAAGATGAAGAATCCAGCTCTAAGGAGAAAGAGAAGAGTCAAGTTCAAGGAGACAAACGCTCAAGAATAAATCGTCCTTGTCTCAAGATGAATTGAAGGCTTCTCTAGCTTATTTCAAGGTGTTGAATGCTATCTTCACAACAGTGGATGAAAATCAGTTTAAACTCATCTCTACATGTCATAAGGCTAAGAAAGCATGGGATATCTTGCAGACCGTACATGAAGGAACCAGTTAAGTACTTGAATCCAAAATCCAGATGTTGGAAAATAAGTTCAAAGAATTGAAAATGGAGGAGAATGATATGATTGCCACATTTAATGAGAAAGTCCGAGACATCTCTAATATGGATTATTAATTGGGAAAAGTTTATAGGGAATTTAAGCTGGTAAAGAAGAACTTAAAATCACTATCCAAGATATTTTCTATGAAGGTTACGGCTATAGAAGAAGCTAGAGATGTTTCCACGATGTCCTTAGATGAATTGATGGGATCACTACAAACATATGAGATAAACATGGAACAACATATAAACAAAACTCAGAAGGAGTTGACTTTCAAAGCATCTTCATCACATGATGATCACGAATCAGATAGTGAGGATGATATTGAAGAAATTGCTCTCATCCCTAAGAACTTCTCAAGAATGCTGAAGAAGGTTGTGAACAAGAAATCATAAGAAAGAACTAGAGGAAATAGACTACGTGGAAAAAACTTTGGTAAGAATTGTGGAAATCACATGGAGAAAGGAAACCAACAGTTCACTAGAAATCAAGGTGGTGAAGCAAAACATCAAGGAAGGATTCAATATAGAGAATGTGAAGGTTTTGGACATATCCAGTTTGAATGTGCCAATACCCGTAAGAAGCAAGAACGATCGTATGTCACCTCGTGGAGTGAGGATGAAGAAGATGAGAAAAATGAAGAGGAACTTACCAGTAATTATGTGGCATTTGGAGCAAAAATTCGTGAAGAAGTTGTGGACGTATGTTCCAACACACATACTGTTGTATGTTCAAACACAGAAATAGTATGTTTCAACATACGGTCTGCCGATACTTCCAACGATGTTGAAGATCAATCTGTTAGTGACGAAGACATTTATGCTTCATATGAAAAAATGTATGACATGTAGTTAAAGGTGACAGATGCAAAGAAGTCCATAAAGATTGAGAAAAGTCAATTAGCCAAGGCAAAGAAAGAACTGAAAGCGTAGGTTGGTAGACTTAAGGTTGAAATTGAAGATCTGAACGTGAAATTTAATACCTATGACTGAAAGGGTAGAAGCAACAATCAGGAAGTTAAATTATGGCAAGGTAAAGTTAGATGACATTTTGACCATGGGAAAGAGCTTCGAAGATCGACAAGAGATTGGTTATGGCAATACATCATGCGATGTGGGAAGCTTCAAGATGGAGGTTCAAGATATGAAGAAAAAGGTGATTAAGACTCGTGTGAGAAAACCTCTCATATGTAGTTATTGCATGTTTCAAGGCCATATTGAGGAACAGTGTCTCAAATTATTGAGAGATATCATGAACGGACATCAGCTGTCTATGTGTTTCAACATAGACAGTACCCAACGGTCAAAGATGATTAGAAAGGTATGGGTTCCTAAACGCACGAATACTTGTTTTGTTGCTAATACTTGTTTTGTTGCTCATACATCACTTATTGTACATTCTAGAGACTTGTGGTACTTTGATAGTGGGTGCTCTCATCACATGACTGGAACTCAGGAGTCTTTGACGAAAATAAAACCATATGATGGTAGTTCTGTTACTTTTGGTGATGAGAATAAGAGTCGAGTCATTGGCAAAGGAGAAATGCACATTGAAGGATTTTCCGCATTTACTTGTGTGTTGCTTGTTGAGGGGTTAAAAGCGAATTTACTAAGCATCAGTTATGTGATGACAATATGACAGTTGAATTTCAGAAAGACAAATGTCTGGTGAGACATGACAACGATAAAGTTCTTTCTAGGATACGATTATCAGATAATTGTTATCTTCTGGAGCTAGAAGTACGATGTTTAAGTTCAAAACAAGATGAAAACACACCGTGGCATAGGAAGCTTGTGCATATCAACTACAAAACCTTGGTGAAAATCGCAAGTTTAAAGGCAGTAAAGGGAATGCCTATACTTACGACCAAGAGTGAAATTGTTTATGGACCATGTCAGCAAGGTAAACAAATTCGGTCTGCTCACTCTGCGGTACAGTATATTGCTACCTCAAGGAATCTTGAATTGCTTCATATGGACTTAATGGGTCCAGTCAATACACCTAGTGTTAGTGGAAAAAGTACATATTTGTGTGTGTTGATGATTTTTTTAGATATACTTGGGTGACGTATCTCAAAGAAAAGTTTAATACAGTGGATATTTTTAGAAGTTTGGTGGTAAAATTGCAGACTGAGAAGGGAAGTCTGGTTGGAAAGATAGTGAGAATCAGAAGTGATCATGACATGGAATTTGAAAACTCTCAATTCAGCGAGTTCTGCGATGAACTTGAGATTCAACATGAATTTTCTGCATCAATCACTCCATAGCAGAATGGAATTGTCGAAAGGAAGAATAGAATATTTCAGGAGATGACTCAAGTCATGCTTGCAGGAAAAAAACATACACAAAAAATGGCAGGCATAAGCTGTTAA
>JAUOBV010000009.1:2412680-2423715 GCA_032360425.1 Rubia occidens
TCGCAGGGTAGGTGAGGGTCAGCTGATGGTTAGCCAAACATTATTTTCTCTAGAAAATGGGTAAATAACTAGTAGAAAAGGCTTAAGAAAAGAGGATTTATTCATTCAAGAATATTCTAAAGTTTACAAAGACTAAGGATTATACCTAAAGCTATCCAATTACAAAGCAACGCCTAGCTATCTAAAAACAATTTCGAAAGAAGGATCAGTACTTCAGAGCTTGAGCATCAAGACTCTCTGCAATGTTGCTATCGTATTCCATCCAGAGTATAGCTTCCTAGAAACAAAAAGCTATAGGCTAGAAACACTCTCTTTTCTGGTAATATGATGCCCATGAAGTAGCCCACCCTAAGAGGAACTATGGGGCCAGATTCAATATGATGAACCAATGATTATGATATCATGTTCCATCCAGGTTGTAGCTTCCCACAAACAAAGGCTATAAGCTGGAAATGGCCTCATTTTTTATTTGATGCACATGGAGTAGTTCACCCCAAGAGGAACTATAGGGCTAGATTCGACATGATGTAAAAAATTCTTCATCAAAGAGAAGTCTCACTAGAAGATTTTATCCACACGGCTAAAATCCCATCATAGATTATCCATTCTCCAATGAAGAGACATCTTATAAGAATACAATCTCCACATTGCAGGAATTCCTTCAGAGGATAGCCACTTCAAAATGAAAAGATGTCTTATCAGAAGATGATCTCTGTACAACAAAAGTTCTCTCTAAGGGATGAAAAACTCCCTAAAGCGGACGAACCTTTATCTATGGAAAGTTCTCCCTAAGGTATGAAAACTCTATAAAGTGGAAGAATTTTCTCCATGACAAGTTCTCCCTAAGGGATGACAAATTACCTAAAGTGGACAAACGTATCTCCATGAGAAGTTCTCCCTAAGAGATGAAAAACTATCTAAAGAGGACAAACATTTCTCCATGACAAGCTTTTCTTAAGGGATGAAAAACTCCGTAAAGCAGACAAACACTACCCCTCAATACTTCTCCCTAAAGGACAACAGATCTTTAAAGCAAACGAAGATTCTTCCAAGGTGATTCTCCCTAAGGGATAAAATTCTCTAAAGAGGAAGAACGACTCTCCTAATGGGTGAAATTTCCTTAAGTGGATTAATGAATACCCCTAAGTGGATGAATGAGGGTTCGAGTGAATCCCAAGTTGATAAAATATTTTCTGACTGGAGATCTCACATACATAGAAGATAGTGATAACTTATATGCATTAGAAGATGACAACAACTTATTTTTTTACCAAATATCGACAATGTGAGGTGTTAAGTTACAAGAATGTTCATATCTCTGCTTTGAATAAGCTCATGTATTAGACTTCAACACCGGTAGAACTATGTTTTGGCTTTAGCTAAGTTCATACTTCAGCAGCCTTGGCCAAGTTCCCACTTAAGCTTCAGTGTATGCTCTTGTTAAATACTTTAGCACAAGGTTGGCCGATGCCAAGTTCACTTCCCTGATGACTTAAACTGGTCGGAATTATGGCTATGATTACTTAATTATACTCATGAAGAAACCAAATGTCTCCAATAAAGTACGTACCTTGACTCCTCGAGCTTGAGAGAACCCAAGGTCTTAGCCAAAGTAGATCTTCGGCTCTCTCGAGGCTATCAATAGGGGATGAATCGGAACCCACAATCCAGTCTGAAACCCTTGCAACTATATTTTACTAATACAATTTGGCTGAAGCCTAACACAATGGGAAGATATCCAAATCCATATCTATCTACAAAAATATACTCCTTCTCCAATTATATTTATGGAATATTGAATCTTTGACTATTAGGTCATGGTAAAACTCTCAATCATGTATTGTATGTGCATGTTTATCCCAATATAATTTTGGAGAGCTTATAGGGATGTACCATATAAATAACAAGGTATGCATCTATTCTAGTTCATTCATTCCTGTTCACACTTACTACAATATCAAACTTGAGCATCCAAATTTCTCCCCCGAGCCCATTTGGCTTATTTTGCAAGTCGCGATCATGTCAGGAAGAAGTCTGAAGTCCAATTTTAGTGTTTGATCTATGACGTGTCACACCTGAAAATATGTTAGTGTAAGTCCGCCGCAAACCATACTTAATGTGCCATAGGACAATGAAAAAATAAATGTTCCATTGAACTGTCCTCTACGGAACAGGTTAAGTAGAAGGGTTTAGTTTGTACATGTGTTTGGGGTAAGTTAGCTATTGAAAGCAAATTGTTTTTTTATAATCTCCAAATGCAGTGTTGAATCTTTGGTTGTGTTGTTAAAGTCCAAATCTTCTTCCAGTGTGGAGATGGGCATGAGCTACTTGACACTATGTTCCCTGCATAAGGGAAAATTGAAGAATCAATTCCCATATTGTAACTCGATTTGACTGTGTATTTACCATCCAATGTTGGGTGTCTTATCCATCAATCTTAATACCGAGAATCGTTGTTCCTAGGACAAAGAGTAGACTCCTCATGGTTGAAGGGTTTCAATTAAGTTCTCATTCCAAGTAGTGCTATTTTCAAACATAAGATGACTGACATTGAGATCTTCTTAGAATGTTTCTGGCAGTAGTGTAAGCTTTTGGTTTTCTGGTCTTGGATGCCATAGACCATTTCTTTATTTTTTATTTTTGTATCCTTCCTTGAACCATTACCTTTTCAAATGCCTTTACATAACAAATTCCTTCCATCTAAACTAGATCTATATGTGTACGAAAGGTCCCATCCCAATTTTTTTCCAGGAAAGTGGACGGTAGAAAGTATTTGGCTTTAAAAGTTGTGCTACTATTCATATAAGTACTGCGACAAACTTTGGAAGGGCTAGTTTGGACCTTGTCCTCCAAAGCGGGTGAAGGCGATGGCGCTGGTGGCGAAGCACCGACAGTGGTACAGAGGAGTCGGCTGGTAGCTCGTCAAATATAGTACGAGAATATGCTTCATTTGAGACATCGGTGTGTGAAGAAACCTCAGAAATTGGCGGAAATGGAAATGGTCTTCATAGAAAATAACATAACTATTGTCCAACACAGTTTGAGACTCAAGATCATAAATACGCAAACCTTTCTTACCTTCAGGATAGCCGAGAAAGATGCACTTTCGACCACGGGAAGCAAACTTATGACACTTTCAAGGAATTTGAGAATTGAAACGTAGATACCCAAAAACTTGGAAGAGCCCATAATTTTACATGCGACCATGAAGAATCATGCATTCATTGAGCAAAAAAGTTTGTGTTCTATTGATTAGATAAGTAGCAACGAGAATGCATTTTCCTCAAAAGTAAATTGACAGATGAGCCTAAAATTGAAGAGCACGAGCAACATTGAGTAGATGGTTGTGTTTATGCTCAACACGACCATTTTGCTTAGGCACCTCAAGACAGGATGTTCCAGACATGATTTTAACCTCAGCAAAAAGTTATCGAAAAGGAAATAATTCAGTTTCATAGTCAGCCCGTAAATGTTGAATTGAATGGCTGAACTATGTCAAAACAAAAGCACAAAATTCCTTCATCTTGACAGTTACATCAAACTTAGCAACTAACGAGTATACGCAGACTTCTCGGGGATAATCATCAGTAATGTTTAAAAAAAAATAAGAAGCTCTACTAGAAGATGGTGAGTTATAAGACGCATAAACATCACAATGGATCAATTCAAATAAGTTACTCTACTAGTTCTACGAGATTTCAAAGGAAAATTATTTTTAGACTGAATTGGTGATTGTTCTTGAGTAACTCAATATCATTTAAGGTCTTTCTAAAATGGAGAAAGGAATTCAAAACTCTCACCCAAGAGTCCTTGATCTTGATGTTCGCATGTGGTACTTAGGGATGATCATGGGTCGGGTCTAATAAGACCCAAACCTGACCCTAAAAAATTTTAGTTGGACCCAAACCTGACCCGTAGGTTTTAAAAATATTAGACTCATACCCATAACCGATGGGTCTAAACGGATCTTGGGTCCAAAATGGGTCTTAAATGGGTATAACTTTTTTAAAAAAATTATTCACTAAATTAAATATGTATTATCTTAAATACAAATATTTCAAATTCAATATAGATATAAATTAATTTTTCAAGGAAAAAATATACTATACACATTATTTTTTTATTTAAAAATAAAAATACAAAGACAATATGAAAGTAATTTAAAAATTAGGATAAATATTATGTATAGTTAAGGTAATATGGTTTACGAGTCGGGTCTGAGTCATAATATTTTAGATCTGGACCTAGAACCATTTTAAAAAATCTATATCCATACCCACATCCAATGGATTTAAATTTTTTAGACGGGTTTGGGTCTGGATCGGGTAGTAGATCACCCCTAGTGGATTTTTGCTTGGTTCAAGCAGAAAATTACCTTGTCCAATAAGGACCACATTGTGCACGATTGTTGCATTTGGACTTCTTCAGAATGAGAAAAGTGAGCTCATAATACTTGGGCCCTTCTAGAGTTTTTTCTTTTGGGCTAACTTAATAAAAGGGCAGTACTTCCATTGCCACCTCCATCACCAATCCGCCTCACACCGACTTTCCTTTCAAAGGCCACTAGTCGTTTTCAAATCCTCCCAATATTTAGCCTTCAAGAAAGTCAGCCCAATGTCTCTGAATCAGATTTAAATTCAAGATTTAAGGCTTTTTATTACAATTATTAAAACTCCATCATGAGAGCTAGCTAGAAGCTCATGCAATTGAATTCTTCTCAAAGCAAACACCCATCATGGTTTTAGATCATTACTATTTATTCTTCTCGACCGCATGACATCCACATCTACATCCAAGTCAATTCATTTGCTCTCTTTTTTACTCTAATTGATTCATACTTTTTTTCCACTATAATTTTTATAAGAGTATGATTTTGTAGTGAAAATTGAATAAAGAGGTTGAGGACTCAAAATATATTAATAAAAATAGTTCAATTTCTTTCATATTTTAAAATGTGCCACTCTTATTAAAACATATCAAAATGAAAACTACTATAACGATGATCACTTAATAAATTGTACCAACTCAACATTTTACACCCGATTACATTTATGTAATATAATTGAAAACTTTATGCTACAAAACGTGTCTTGACTTTTATGTTGCGCACATGTATTTCGGTTGTGAGCACTCTCATTCTAAACTCGTGTGTCTGTTGCGCACTTGTGTCACATCCCATTAAAAGGTCGGTGTGCAAAGAACAATCTCATCTAGTACGGTGTATGTGGGAATCAGGTTATTGTTGTTCCAATCTGCTACGATTAATCTTATTCTTCTCTTAACCTTAAAAAGGATGACTGGTGAACTCATCTTCTGTATTTTTATTTTTCAGTAAAGCTTTGAAAGAACCTTAAAAAGATGGAGCTTGGTTTCTTGGGATTCTCCATCTTTTAGCGTGCATTTTTTCATTTTGAGATACTCCCTATCCCTATGTTCCAGTTGAAATTGTAAGGAATCAAAAATTCAGTCAAACTAAGAAAACTTTGACTATCTAATTGAATAAATCTATAAATAATAATATTATTGTAAATAATATCGTTGGATTCATCATTACAAGTAGTTTCTAAAAAGTAACTTTTTGTTTATCTATATAACACGTAGTTAAATATATTAATGATTAAACGTGTGTGTTGGAGACCGTAAAAAAGATTCCTTGCAATTTGAGCTGGGATGAAGTGAGTATTAAATAAGAGCAAACACATTAGACAAAGCTAAACTATAATCTTCATCTTTATCTGGAAAAGCAACTAAATCTCTGTAAAAAGAACAAAAATTAAACAAGATGAACAATCCAACCAAATGGCAAAACACAATCAATGATACTAAGGTTCCATCGCTCTTCAATTACATATAGTACAAAACAAAAATTAGTTACATATTGAGATTAATAATTAAATACACATAATTCAATCAGTTAGCAAAATCATCAAAATATCAAAACCTCTGCAAAAAATATGAAAACACTGTTCATCATCTATGAGGAGGAGGTGGCGGTGGTCTATACTCATGCTCGATGATCGGCACCGTCCGGGTGACGGCGGCAATCGGAGCTCTGACATGCCCCACCATGGAAACCTCCAGAGCCTCCTCCTCATAAGCCCTCCTCTCCATCTCCTCCAATCTCGCCTTCTTCTTCACTTTCACGAACAAAGCAATCAAAAGCAATGTCAGTAGAAAAGCTCCGAGCGCAGCTCCAATGGAAGTCCCGATCGCGATCTTCCACTTACTCTCCCTCTTCTTAAAAGGGATCATCGGCGACTCCACAACCAGCCCGAAATGGCCCTGTTTCGAAGAAACGCACACATTCGGCGAAAACTGATTCGACAGTGTAACCTTCCCGTCTTTCTCGAATCTCGCACACAGTGGGATGATCCCGGATGAAGAGTTCGGGTTCGGCTTCGGCTTCGTAATGTTGTTGAAATCGATCTTGATCGAGTCTTTCGCGGTGGACTGAAGCGCAACCTCAAATGGGGTGCTGAAGTTGATGTTGTCGCCTGCATTGTACGCCAAGAGCCCGACAACCGGAGAAATCAGCTCGTAGCCGGAGAGCTCGTAGTTCTGATAGTACATGGATGACCAGTTGGAGCCAAGGTTTTGTGTGATGGCTAGTACTCTCTCTATGCATGGATTGATGATTAGCCCGGGGCTCATGTGAAATTCTGCAATTTTTGCGCCATATCGCCGGAGACTGCCACACCGGAACCTCACCGTGTCAACCTTGATGCCGGAGAGGTTGGCCGGGAGGGACACGGAGTGGAGTCTCCCAGTTCCGAAGAATCTATCGTAGTTCTGGAACGTGTAGTCCCTGATGACGAGGTCGAGTAGACGGGCGGATTTAATTTCTTCCAGCGCAGTTGTGGTTGAGGTTGAGGTTGAAGGTGGTGGTGCAAAGAATAGTATGAATAAGATGAATGTGTTGAGAAATGCCATCTGAGGAAGATGGTTTATGAAAAGTGCGGTGGGATTGGTGGAAAAGGATTTTGAAATTAGAAGGTATCAAGAAAGGTGATCATGGTGAAAGTGAAAATATGGGAAATTTGGAGAAGTCAAAATGACTGTTGACCATGTTTGTATCTCATATTGAGAAGAAGAAGAAGTAGTAAAAGGCAAGGTTAGAAGATCAAATTTGGCCATATAGGGAGGATAGATTGGATCAAGCGGTGGTTTTTTAGGGTTTCCTTTTCACTTGGATCTAATATTGGAATGCTTGGGTTTTAATGTAAATGTGCTGTGGGAGGTGGCAATGGTTGGGGGGAATGATTTGGAGCATGGTGGAATGATGAGAGTTTAAGTCAAAAGGTGAGGAAAAGGAGAAGTTGGCGTGCTTATGGATTGGAATGTAGGCAAACTCATAGTCTCATGGCCATAGATGGGGCTCAAAAATGCTTATTGTTTTTCATAACATGTTCCCCACTCCAACTTTACTCACCTGTGGATGCTGTTGGTTAATATATGTTCAATCAGTCAATCAGTTTGGAATTGATCCTCAATTCAAGTTCATATATGTTCATTCTTCCCCAAGTTGTAAATATGTTGTTTTATTGGTATTAAGAAAAACTAGTTTGATAATGATCATGGGGTAATTTGAATTTGAATTTTATGGGTTTTTCTTGTTGCCTAAACTCCCTAAATATGTATGGAAGAATATTACTTTGACCTGTTCCATATTTAAAATCTAGTGATGTTTAAAATACATAAATGGACATCTTAAATTTTGCTTTGTAATAATTAATGTACGCACACTCACGACATGGAGAACTACCGATTCCTCGTGAAATTTAGTTCTTTTTTTGTGTAGGTGGTGAAATTCCTATCAAATATCTGAAGACGAGGAAGAATAACCAAAGCTAAAGGCGAAAGAAGTAATGTATATAATATGTTATGCATATGTTCTATACATACATTATCCAACACAAGGTTATCTAGATTCAAAGCCTCAATGCATTGTGTCGCATATAACATGGTGTAATGTCCGTATTTCTGTGATTTTATTTGTTTCATACTACTACGAATACGCAAATTGTTACCATAATTTGTATTAAAAAAAGGACTATACATAAATTGGTAGTAGGCGATGAATTGCGTACCTTGATATCAACAAATTTAAACGAGATTGAGATGTTATGATTGACGGTATTCAGTGTTATTAATAATAGATCCATACAACATTGAGCCGGTAGAAAATGTAGAGGATCCAATCTATAAATGCTCATGTTCCTTGTATTAATTGAAATCAATCTCCAATGGTCGTTACAATAGTTTAAGACAATTAGTATTACTGTAAGAAATTTTTAAATAGTACTCATATTCATAATTTAGTGATACTACCTTCCTAACAGTGCCAAGAACAAGTGCTTCTTTCTTGATTCGCGCAAGCAACTTATTTGATACTAAAGTGATATAAAAAGCAGCCTATATATTATTTATGTGATTTATGTGCCAAGCAATGAAAATGCCTTAGAATTGAATCATATTCATTGTTAATGATAAAGGTAAAATGAGACACTATGCAAATTTTGGAAAAAATAAAACTCTGCTAAATTTAATCGCGAAAATGATGTAATGGAGGAAACTTACAAATTATTTAGGGATATGGAGGTTGAGTAATTTTTTTTTCAAACCACCACAAATACTGGAAATGAAGATGATAAACAAGGATATTACGCCAAAGATTTAAAACACTTTGTTTGAAAAGAAAGTATAGGTTGAAGTCTTCTCTTTCCCGGAAGCCAAATCGAACAAGACTCGCATAAATATTGACACATCCCCAATACTAATTACCATTGGAGCAATTGATGAATTTGCAATATTGGTTGAGGCGGTGCCATTTTTCAGTGCAAGGGAATTTTGAGAGGTGGACGCTCATTCCTACATTTCACAGCTATGATCGCCTAAGCCAAAGAAGGAACATGCCTTCTCATGTCAAACTATTTTACATCTTCCTTCCAATTGAGGTAGTCAAACTATATTTGCATGAACTTTCATGATTAAATATTTAAGGGATGCTCCATATTTTTTGGGTCTAGATTTGCATAGAACATGTTAAGGTTTACATTTACATCAAACTAAATACAACAGGAACATTGTTGTTGATTGTGGTTTACTTGCCTCTAAACATCTTTCTAGCACCTGGAGTATCCATGATGAATCTTCACATTTTCTCCATGATCCTGGTAGCTTTAAAAGACTTATCATACTATTGTACTTGAACTACACAAGGCTAGAAGTCATATGCATTCCATCAACTCAATTAGTTTGTGCATCATCTTCATGGAGCACTGCATATTGTGTGGTTATCGCCTAGTCTTCATGATCATAGTCTTTTCCATGCTTTCACAATGACATCAACTTGTATGCTCATTGGGCAGCTTGTAATGTGTCAAATAGGTCTTTAACTGGTTATATTGCACTTCTTACTTCTTACTTTGGCCATAATCTCATGGAAATCCAAAAGTTGTCCACAATGTCTAAGACATTTGTTGAAGCTACGTATTGAACCCTATCTATGACATCTTGTAAAAAGAAATGGATTAGTTGTTTAGTCAAAAAATTGTGCTTGTTAGTGAAGTTTCATATTCTTCTTTTCAGTGATAAACATCAACCCATTATATTGCAGCTAATTATATTTTTCCTGAGAAAATCAAGCATCTAGATATTGATTGTCATTGGGCTAGGGATTATTATTTAGAAGGTTTATTGCTACCTTCTTTTGTTTCTTTTTGGATACAGCCGACAAACATTCTCACCAAAAATATTTCAACTGCTACTTTTCAAGTTAATTTGTCCAAACTCAACACCTGTATTGCTCCCACATTTGGGATTGAGAAGGGGGTGAAGATTATAGCATTTCAGATGGATCATTGTAGCATAAAGTCGATCCAAGCTAAACAGCTGGTTTAAAATTTTGGCGGGCTTTTAAAATTGAGTTTAAAATGTTAGCGGGTATAGTCATTATAGTAACACGGTGTCGTGTAGTTTATTTTTTCAGCTTTATTAGTTTGTTAAATCAGTTGTGCACGTAGAGCTGTCTGGTTAGTCTCTCAGATGTTACTCGTTGAACTGAGTACAAACTCTAAACTCTTTCACATGTTTGTTGTGAATTTTGTGATTGAGAAAATAAGCCATGTTCTTCCTCATTTATTTTTATACATTTTTTTGCTTAATTAGATATGATATTAAACCATTTCTTCATTAACATGATGAATTGATACCTAAAATGCATTTTCTTTATCAAGCGGGCCATGGCTCTTATTAGTAGTTAGTTAATATCCCTCATTACGATATTACACATTTTATTGGATCTGTAATTTATAATAAGACAATTAGTCATAGTTTAGTTATGCTATCAAAACTAGCAACAAATCTTTAAAGAAAGAAGGAAAGAATGTGAGGTTCAATTTATGGAAAAATTTGTCTTTCCATAGGCATATGGAAAGACGGAACTTAATTATAATAATATGAAGTTATGGGTTTATACTCTATAGTAACTACAAGTGAAACATTTGAATTTTAGTTAGAAACATTAAATATTTATAATAAAACATCTAAATATTTAATGTTTATTCTAAATTAATGTATAATGTTTAGGTATGTGAGTTTACCCAAAAATTTTATAACCGAATTTAACTCGAATTTTAATTACGTTAACTCACGAGTTTTCATCTTTTTGTGATAAAATTTTACTTGAATTTTTTATCTTTTTATAATTTATGGAAAGACAATATTTTAAGAGGACAAAGTCTTGGGAAAGACCGTCTTTCCATAATTGATAAATATGTTTTCACCGTATGAAGCCTCTCGTCGTGATCCCTTGAACCGCGTCCAATCTGCAAAACATTGCTCCCGGTGTCCGGGAGGTAAACACTCCGATACTTAAGTTAGTATAAGCGTTATCGTAAGCGTATATTGAATGCATAAAGGCTTATCAGGCCTGTGTATTTATAGTGGAAGAGAGTCCAATCTCTTATGGGATTCAAACTCCTTTCCTTATTTGATAAGTATAGTAATTCGAGTACAATTGGTAACTCAAGATAGC
>JAUOBV010000009.1:2449534-2460127 GCA_032360425.1 Rubia occidens
AGATCATTTAATAAAAATGTATTTAAAGCAGTCTCACGTGGCTAGGTAAGTTTGAAAGTTACACTGGTATATATTTCATAGGCATCGTAACGGTACCGGTGCTAGGTACTTAGCCACACTTTGCTCTCGGGTCCAATAATTTATTTTAAAAAACTAAAGCAGCGTTAAGCAGCTACGTTGTACGCACCAATATTTTTTATTAAAAGCACCAGTCATGTTGCCGGTGCTAGTTACTTAGCCAAAATTTTAGTCAATTTACATAAATTAGAAATACATAGTCACCAGTAGCATTTGATTTTACCAGTGTAAGAAAGCGCCATATAAAAAATTTGAACCCCAAACGGTTCAAACCCCACGATCGTCGCAACCCCTCCCCTTCTCCCTTCATCTTCTATGAAATTAACCTTCATATTTCCCCAAAATTAACTTCCAAAACTTCTCATAAACCCCCATAACTTCTCATAACTCCATTATCCCTCTCACATCCTTGCTATAAGAGGTCCAAGAAACCCCATTTTCTACTACAACCCTCATTGCTTGAAACCCTTTCAAGGTTGGAGTAAATCGATGAATTATACTCCTCAAGCACACCCGGTTCGGTGTATCCCTCAAGTTTAGTCATTTAGGCGTCCTTTCCATCAGTTTTACATCTTCATTTACGGTTAGGAATCACTAGAAATGTTATGCATATGTCATGTTTGATAAAATGCCTCAAAGATGAAAACCTTTTTTTAGGCCAACTTGACAGGAATTCGAATCCTTGATCAAATTCCATTCTAGTGTGTTGTGCTTGTCCTTCATTTATGATATGTAACTTTGTTTGAAATTTATTTGGGGATGGTTCAAGTGCTCTATGTTGGTGTTTGTGATATATATCTATGTTGGTGTTTGTCTTGTTTGTATTGTTTCCATAGCATCACTTGTGTTGTATCAATGGCCCAGTTTATAATGGAAATATGACCGTGTGAATGTACTTGTAATGGCTTAGTTTTTGTTCTTCATTTTGTATCAATGACGTAGTTTGTGTTGTATCAATGGCGTAGTTTGTGATGGAAAGGGTTGTGTGAGTCTACTTGTAATGGAATCATTTTTGTTGTTCGTGATGTACCAATGGCGTAGTTTGTGTTGAATCAATGGCGTAGTTTGTGTTGAATCAATGGATTACTTTGTGAATGAAATATGGATGATTCTATGATTAATTGGGCTTCTCTACTCTATTTTTGTAAATGCCACCTAAATGGAGGAAGCATGTCGGACCACAAAAAAGGTGGAAGTTGAGGCCAATGACGTATATTTGACAAAACATCCAAAACCTTCCCCATTCATACTACATATTACCCTAAATACAACCTAAACCCTAGCCCATAAATTCAACACAATTCAACTATTATAATTTATACATGTAATCAACTAATAAATGTCACACATATCTTCCCCAATTAGTTAATTATCAAGCTCCAATTTGTGGTTGATTTTCAATTCTTCAGTTTTTCCAAATGAAAAACCCATTTAAAAATCAACTTTAAGTTGACCAATCCCATTAGTTCCGAGCTCGGTACTCCTTTAATCGTTCCACCATAAGCTAGGACAATGTTTTGAGTGCAAAACTGGGTCCAGAAAGAGTTCCGACTGAGGAACTTCATTCGCTCCTTCATTGGTGCTTTAATCGGCCCTTCTGAATTTGGAAGTAGTGTCGGGCCTACTATTCTGAGTTCAAAACTGTGGATCAACAAAGTCACCTAGGCATAACCGTCTTTGAAACCAATCGATTATAAGCGGGTATTAATAGAACCACTTTTAACCAGGAACATTTGAAGGTGATTCAAACCAAACCGCTTCCAAACGTGTTGAATTATTTTCTAAAACATGGGCGGTCCAAATGAAGGCTGATCTGAACTTGTAAGATCTTCGCAAAGGCAGTTCCATCAGTGGTGCCTTTAATAGGTTATCCTCCACTAGTGTTATGACCTGACCCGTCCAAGATCTAATGATCCCCAATTTTTTTTAGATTTAAAAAAACAATTCGACTAAGATTGCCGATTGCCTCTGTATCAAAAAAACTAACTATTAGACCAATCATGACAAATCTTGTTCATATAACTTTTAAGGTCAAACTATAACATTTAATTTTTGAGATACATTAAAATTATCTCAAAATTATGGGAAGCTCGTTAGAATAATTAAATACAGACATCAAACCATGTCAATGGTTATATCAATTATAAAATAAGTACATCTAACAATTAAACGACGTAAAACAAGACTCCGTGAGATCCTACATATTTGATACCTTAATCGAAAAACCGCATTCCGAAAAGAAAACGGTCTCTAAGAGCATCCACAATGTTAACTTTTTAATTCACCATTCTTAATAAGAAGCACTCCTTATTTAAGAAGAATCATTGTGGAGTTTTAAATATCACTCCTTATTAAGGAATTGTCCATTAATTAAGGAGATAGTATCTCTTTATTTGTGAAATGGCCAACCAACCAAAGATTGGCACTTGATATGACAGTTTTTGTATTTTTAATTAATTATAATTAATTTAAAATGAAAAGAATAAACATGCATGTTTGTTTTTATATTATATAATCAATCAATATAATTTTTAATTCCCACGTATCATTTTATTGTTGGTAATTGGTTCTTATCTAATTTTTATCATCGCAAAGTTGTGATGTCTTTATCAGTCTATGCCCAATAAGTCATTGAAGTTAACCGTATTATCAATATATAGAGTCAAGAGTAAGACATATAATCTTGTCTTCTAGTCCTCACTTATTTCTCGGAATCCTTAAATCACCAGGTGAAAATTCAAGAACTCAAATCTTCATTTTAATACAAACAATTATGGTAAAAGTCAATGTCTGTCACACTCCAATTATTTTCTACAAGATCTAAAGAAACGCAAAGCTAAATATATCCCCAATAATGCATGCCAGCTCTCGCGATCCCGGCAAATTTCAAGTTTAACTGAATTTTTTTATTTTGTGCAATTTAATTTGGGAATAGGGAGAATTTAATTTCAAATGTCATTTCAAAGGGCGATACTCTTAAAAAATCAAAGAGACAAATTTAAAATCATTTGATTTAAAAAAGGAAAATCATTTTAAAACATGGAAAGAACATAGCGGGGGCGGAGGGAGTTCTTTATAAGAACTACTGTCGAAAACTCCAAACCACTAATTTCACTGGTACTTCTACCACCACACAAAAAAGAAGCAAATACACAGAAATTTCTTGAGATTAGGTCATGTTCTCCCAATGGTTAGGTGAGGAGGATGAACTTTACAAGTTCATTTCAGCTCCTTGTCCACAAGAACAGGAAACCCTAAGTGCCCTAAGTGGTCAGAATGAAGTTTACAACTTCATATCAGCTCCTTGTCCACAAGAACAAGAAGCCCTAAGTGTGCAATGTGAACTTTACAACTTCATCTCATCTCCATATCCCCAAGAACAGACAACCCTAGTGCAACAAAACCCAATCTCTGGGAATTTTAATGCCAATCCTTCTCTCTCTCATGCTCTTGATCATGGATCAACCAGCACCGCGAAGCCCAAAACCAGTCGCCGGAGGAAGTTCAACACTGCCATGGACGATGTGGAGAAAAGCCCTAAGGACTACCTCAAGAAGCTCATTCACAGAGATGTCGAACGACAGAGACGACAGCAGATGTCCAGTCTTTACCTCCATCTACGTTCTGTAATCCCCCCTAAACACCTCCAGGTAAGCTGTTAGTGTATGTTCATTTTTTCTTGCCATGGAATCAAAACTTGGTTTTCTCTGGCCTCCATATTCGTTACATTACAAAATACTGAGAATAATTGTGCCTTACCCAATTGGTAGTCGGGAAAAATACAATGAAATAGTAAGATATGATATCTATAACTGGCTCAAAATATGATTATAGTTTGATCCATCGTTTCTGCAGGGGAATCGGTCCATATCCAATCATATCCATGGGGCTACCAAGTACATAACGTACATGAAGAAAAAGATAGAAGGACTTCACAACAGAAGAGATGAGCTGATCAGGAAGATTTCGCCGCCGAATATTCCAAACTCTTCGGGGAAGAATGCTATAGAAGAGAAACCAGATGATGCTAGTTCAGAATCTGTCAATGATCGACTTATTATAACTGTCAAAACCTGTAAAGAAGCTGGCCGGATGGAGATCACGGCGAGCATCGGAATGAATGGGCACTCATCTCTTTCCAAAATAATGAAGGTTCTACACTCTGATGGGTTGTTCATCAAAAACTGTACGTCCACTAGGGTTCATCAAAGAATGCTCCACATTATTCAGTTGGAGGTGATGATTTTCACTTTATTCATATATTTGAGTTAATTTTCTGCCGGGTTTTTGTTCCGTTACTCCCTCCATCCCAGTCCTAATCTGCAGTTGAATTTCAATCACATATTTAAATAAATATATGAACAGTAATATTATGATATTGGATATTGTTGGATTCGCCGTAACATGTAGTTTCTAAATATTAACTTTTTATGTGCTTTTATTATACATAATTGTATTATATTTACCGCTTCTTGAAAATTAACCGTGATAAAATTTCTGTGTAAATTTTCCTGGGACGAGGGAGTAATTAATTCAGGAAGCCAACTAGTTCATTGATTTATAGATATTGATTTCTTGATCTTGCAGGTGCATGAGGTGAGAATAATAGATTCCAATGAGATGTACAAGAAATTGATGGGGACAGCAAATATGAATTAAGTAATGGTGATGGTGAAGAAATAAGGCGTGGTTAATTAAAGTTGATGATGGGGTTGCATCTTTTGTTTGTATAAATAGCTTGTCATATACTTTAGTACCACTTCAACAAAAGTGGCATAGATGAAGTCCATTTAAATGTGATCATTTGTATAAATAGAATGGATTTTAAGGAAGATTGAGTGTAGTATTTATGTTGTGGACAAATTATAACCTAGGATACCATGAGCACCGTATCTTCAGATATATTTTGTGCATTTCATATACATTATGTTATTTAAGATTGTGCTATCATAACTTGATTGCGATTACTACGTAAATATTGTGTGCACAAATAATATAATTAAAATGCGCGTTCCACATATATAGAGACAATACACACGCAGTTATCGTACCCCAGGGGTACTGTATAAATTGCATCCCAATAATCGATACGTGAATTTTAACAAGTTTATTTATAAATAAATTATTGGGGTAAGTGTTTTTCTAACATTACTTTTAGGCTGAAAGTGCCAATACAAACCTATAAAATCAAAAAGTGCCAAATCAACCCCATCTTTATGATGAATTTTGCCGATATAACCTTCAGGCCACATTCCGACGCTGACTTGCCAATGGGGACGTTGACCGAACCAAAAATGGAAAATATGCGCTCAGCCATTATAGCTTAAATTATTTCCCATTTTACCCCTCTTGTTGCCGCCAGACACCACTACTCGCCATCAATCACTGACACCCTCTCTGGAACGCTCTCCACCACCACCTACCACCCTCTCAATCACCTTCTCCCGCCACTGGCGACCACCCCACCACCTTTAGCCACCATCACATCTGCCTGTCACCGGTCCACCACAAGCCACAACTCCACCACCATCAGCCGCCACCCTATCACCCTCTCAGCCAATCTCTCCTGCCACAGGCTACCACCCCCATCTCCCCGTCACCCCACCTTATCAACGTCGTCGTTATGCCCCATCTCCCAATCGTTCCCCTCCCAGCCACATCTCATCAACGCCGGCTGATTCGGCGTTCCACCCCATCTTCCCATCACCTCACCTCATCAACACTGTTGTTTCACCCCATCTCCTTGTCGTTCCCCTCCTAGCCACACCTTATCAACACCGGCTGATTCCCGCCTAGCCCCACCCAGCCCCACTGTTTCCCATTCTTCCCACAACCCCACCCAAACCCAAAGCAAGCAATGCCAAAAATAGACCCCTCTTGAATGGGGAAGCTAAAGCATCTTCTCAATCGATCAACGACAAAAGCGGGAGAGCAGAGTTTTCCGGTGAACAATGGTGCACAACAGAGGTTTTTAGTGAATGACGCAGCTAAGAATTTGAGAGGTTTCCGGTCAATAGGGGTGAAGAAGAAAATAATTTTTTATTTTTTGTTAGGGTAAAAATGTTATTTCATTAAAATCCAGCCAATTCCTGCGTTGACCATTGAAGTTAACGGTGCACAGGCTTAAATTGGCACATATATCATAATGCTAGGGTTATTTTGACACTTTCTCGTATTACATGGTTATATTGACAACTTTTGGTCTAAAGTTAGGGTCATTTTACAACTCTGTTGTAAATTATTAATTAATCTATATGATATGAATCTCCTTACGAAGATTCTGGATGCGGAATAATTGATAGTTTTTTTACTGTAACAAGGTAATCTCGCCTAACCTAATCACAACTTCATAAACTGTTCACTAACTAGCTCGCAAGATTAGCTCACAGATTTGAAGAATATTGCTTATTTAATTAACCCACAAGTTTAAGTAACAATGAACGCTCGCAAGCCATTAAAGAGTAATAACTCAAATTCTGAATATATGATGTATAAAATTGGTAATTAAAAATGTCGGAAGCCTACCCTATTTATAGGGTATAACCCAGCCTCTTTACAAGAGAAAGAAGATAGAATTCAATTAGGATTTGATATGACACCTTACTAAATTATAATTGTATTTGGAATCTAAATCCTTACCAAAATATATGTTCTAAACTACTAGGAAGCATGAATGAATTCTTCTAACGAAAATTGGTCAGGCTCATCTAATCTAATCTAATTCTAATTCTAATTTAAACCAATCAATTACAAGAATTTTGAGATTATTCCAAATGAAAATACACTGCCTAACTAAAAAAATCAGTAAAAAAGAGTATAGTGTTAACCCCTAAAACCTTAATCTCGAAATTGAATAAGAAATCCTAATCAAATCCTAATTCGTATCACTATAACTTAAAAATTAACAGTTGCTAAGAGCCAGACTATAGTATAACTTAGCATACACGTTTGATTACTACCCCTCCCCCCGGTCCCACGAGTATTGACATGTCACTAATAGAAAGCTGTTACATAGGTACTGGTATAAAACCCTGAGGAAGCAATACTAGTGTAATTTACATCATATGCACCGGTAATAGCTAATAATTGTGACAATACCAGTGCCCTTGTAAACTAGAGCACCGGTAAGTTTATATCGGTGCATGTGCCGGTGCATAGAAATAAAAAAGTTGGAAATTGATTATAAAGAAACACTGGTACCAAAGATACCAATGTATATGAATGGTTCTAATGTATGAAAATGGCACCAAAAATATATTTCACACATCGGTATATAATCTTACCGGTGCCTATGTTAGAAAAAATGGGAATGAACAATTTTATCAACATCGGTACTTTGTGTAAGACAGGGTACCGGTGCCTATGTTATTAAAAAAGTGGGAATGAATAATTTTACCATCACCGGTAGTGTGTGTGATGCAAGGTATCGGTGTAAGAAAAGGTTTATCTTAATGAAAGCATGTAATAGCACATGTATTTTGGCTAATTTACCGGTGTAGGACTATGTACCGATGTTAGTCCTGGATTTTGTTTTTGATAAAAATATCAATAGCACCATTTTTTGGTTAAAATACTAGTGTAAGTTGTGCATTTAATGCTCACCTACCACCTTTTTGGCGGGTTAAAATGGTGTTTTGGGTTTGGTGAGTTCATTATTGATTTTTTTTGGGTCGATGCAAACATTGAATGCTCAACTATGAAGACCCAAAAAGGTACCTCTTTTTGTATATGTTGAATGCTATTAATGTTGGATAGTGTTGATTTTGGTTTGTAGACATATATATCTTGTGTGTTATATCATGTTAAGGCCGGTGTGGTAGAAGTGTTAATATTAGTTTGTGATGTGTTTTTAAGGTTGAGGTAGTTAATGTCTTGTTATGATTGTCATAATATAGGACATGTTTTAAATGTGCTAATTGTAATGTTGAGCGGTATATATGTTGCATTGATCTTGCATGATGATTTGAATTACGCCCTAGTGTAGGATTGTAAATTGTGTGGAACTTTGATTGTTGCACATTTATTCATGTGTAGAGTTGTAGCGTGCCATCGAGAGGCGTAAGCATGTGTATGGCAACATTAGTAGGGTGAGCGAAGAATATATTGGTTTCATGGATGAGTTTTTGGAGCATGCTTTTAGTCGTGAGAAGCGATTATTGTATCCTTGTCGTGATTGTATAAATCAGAAACGTACTAACAGTAAGGAAATTATGAGACTCAATTTTTATAGCAAGGGGTTCACAAAAGATTACGTGGTGTGGACGTTACATGGGGAAAAATCACCCCCGGAGGTGGTAGTTAGTAGTGAGGGAAATTGTTTTGGAGATGCAAAATTGGATGACATGTGCGAGGAGGTAGTTGAATTCATAGGGAGGCTAGAGGTTTTGGATAACTTTGTAGATAAGAAGGATAAGCCATTATATCCCGGTTACAAGAAGAAAGACACGGTCATGTCATGTTTGATGGAGATGTTAATTTGAAAGGTGTTGGTTCATGGAGCGATACAAACATGAATAAATTGCTTAAGTTTCTGAATTAGAAGCTTCCGTCTGGTAATAGTATCCCAGACAACCTTTCTGAGGCTAAGAGAATTTTGTGTCTGATGGGAATGGAGTATGAAAATATACATGCTTATCCGAATGATTTTTTCGTATATAAGGGTGAGCTAAAGGATAAGATTTCTTATCCCGTACGTAATGTTTCTCGTTATAAGAAAAGGATAAATGTGGCCATCGGTGGAGAGCTTGTTGTGTTAGTGAGGAGTCGGGTACCGAAAAAATGTGTGTGGTACCTTTCGATTATTCCGAGGTTGAAAAAGTTGTTTAATAATGCTAAGGATTGATAGGGTACGTAGATAGAGAAGGTTATAAAGATGATGACATGATTCGTTATCCAGCTGATGAACGTAGAAATTTGAGAATAACTTTGTGTACCAATGGTATGAACCCTTTCAGTAATATGACATCGAAACATAAATGATGGCATGTAATGCTTGCCATTTACACTCTCCCCCGTACTTGTGTATGAAAAGGAAATATGTCCTGATGCCTATTAAAATTCCAGGGCCCAAACAGCCTGGAAATAACATCGATGCTTATCTTTCCCCTTTGATAGAAGATTTGAAAGTGTTGTGGTTTGACGGTGCTTTAATGTTTTATGGTTTTCTAGGTAAGGAGTTTACCTTGAAGGGAATATTTTTTTGTACCATAAATGATTTCCCGGCATAAGAAAATCTTTCCAGTTATGTAGTCAAGGGCCACAAGGATTTTCCTATTTATGAGGATGGGACCGAATACCATCAGCTGAAAAATGGCTGAAAACAGTATATTTGGGTCATAAAAAATTCCTCCTGTTGAAGCACAAGTTGCGTGATGAAAAGGTGGCATTCGTCGGTGGCAAGGAGAGAAGAAAGGCACCTAAACCGTTGAATGGTCTGGTTATTCTCAACAAGGTGAAGAAATTGAATTTCTTTATTGGTAAGAAGTTATCAAAGGTTGGTATCCTAGGAGAATATTCTGGTTTGACATTGTTTGGATGTCATGAACATTCAGAATAATGTTTGTGATAGTTTATTAGGCACTCTATTGAACATCCCTGGGAATACTAAGGATAGCTTAAATGTAAGGAAATATTTGTTTGAGCTTGGCATTTGGTTGGATCTGGCACCGGAGGTTCAAAGGAAGCGAACGTACCTGCCTCTCGCTCCTTACAATCTTTCAGTTGCTGAGAGGAGGTCGGTGTATGAGAGCATTCGAGGCATAAAGGTACTATCAGGAAACTCTTCTAATGTTATTCTCTTTATGAATGATGATTTGCATCGTAATGCATTGAAATCTCACGATTTTCATATCCGTATGGAACTATTGCTTGTCGTGATCCGAGGCTGTTTGGAAGAGGAAGATAGATTTGCGATTATGCGCTTGTGCTTTTTCTTCAACTCAATATGCAGGAAGAATATAAGCAGGCGAGAGTTGGATAAACTGGAATGGGAGGCTGTTGTAGTTTTATGTCATGTAGAGAAGTTCTTTCCCCCGCCATTCTTTGAAATTATGGTCCACCTCGTGATACACTTGGTTAGGGAGATACGTATTTGTGGACCAGTTGGGATGCACTGGATTTACCCGTTTGAGCATCACATGGCTATTTTCAAGGGTTATGTTCATAATAGAAGCAACCCTGATGCATCGATTGTTTAGAGGTATGACACTGAAGAAATAATCGAGTAATGTAGTTCAAACTTGGTTGGAAAAAGAGTTGTTGGTTTCCCGACGGAACACACTGCGGAAGGGGTAATGGGACCCCTCGGTTGAATGGTACGGTTTATACACCCTTGAACGCTGAGTAGATGATTTTTCACCTGTATGTTTTACGTAATAGTAGCGAGACAGCAATATATGTTCAAAAGTATGTTTCCAAGTTGCAAGAGATTCATCCAGACTGGCCTTCAAACATAGAGAATTATTCAAGCTTTGCTAATTGGTTTTTACAAGTGGTGCAATGTGGAATGGATTCCTA
>JAUOBV010000009.1:2471566-2481602 GCA_032360425.1 Rubia occidens
TAAAATGTCAACCCGATTAAACCGAACCGAATAAACCGAAACATTTGAAAACCGAACCGATGCCCACCCCTACGTAATACCCCAACAATGCCTAAACTTATATTACTTTATAAATTACTACCATCTATGTTTTTATTATAATTTCAATAAATATTTGAATAAAAAATTTAGTTGATTTTGACCAAATTTTCTTATTCACGTCAAAATTGTTTGATTATGAATAATTTTTCAAAGATAAGACCACATAGTGAGGGTGATGGCGATTGTATTATAGTGTTTGGGATCTAAGTGGATGAAGAAAAATACATATAATTGTGACATAAGTACAAAGTTCTAAATTTGGAAAAGGAAAAACCATACAAAATGAAATGGAATATTATTGAAAAAAAGGAGAAGAAAAGTGGGAAAAGTTTTATGAAAGTGATGTGGAAAACAATGTCAGCAACACGTGACAAGAATGACACTTGATAAAAATAGCCTCCTTTAAAATATGTGCTGTAGATTTTCTCTTTATTTTTCCCCTCGCTGTAAAACCCCGTTCTCTTCGAAACTTGGTACTCCGAAATTGCAGAAAGAAAAGGAGGAGGAGAGTACCCATCTTGAAAGATACACAGAAATCGTGTTTGGTGGATTGACGAAGATTACTATGTGATGATGGATAGCAAAAGAAAATATACCGCGGATGAAGTTCTCACCAAAATCAAGGACGACGGCGATTTCGATAGGCTCCGTCTCAAAATTGTCCGCAGACTCAAAGACGATGTATGTAATTCCACCAACTTTTCGTTTTTACCGTCTTCCTTTTACTATCTATTGCATCACTGCGCTCCTCTTTGGCACTAACGAAGCTTGTAATCGTATTTTTTAAGCCTACTGAATTAATGCAGATTGAATGCGTGTTAGTGTAAGGAATTACTGTAGAAATCTGGCTTAGTATGATAAGATAATGAGGCAATTGCCGTTTGTATGGGATTGGGACTCAATGCCTGTGGAAATTCCAAAAGGGCTTTTTGTGGCATTTTTTGGGACATGGAATTTTCAACTGTTTAGATAAGGGGTTTTCTAAGTGTGTTTGGCAGACTTTCAAGTGCATTACTTATAAGCTAAGCCCTTTTTTTGTGGTCGGTAAAAGACTAAAAAAGTGTTTATTTAAGAACTTAAGTTATATAGAGCAAAAGTAGAAGCCGGTCTCCCCCCGCTAACTCCATCAAACACACTCGGATCGAGATTACGTGAAGTTTTTTTAGTAATTAAAATGTGCGTCTAGTATATTTCTAAGTTGATTTTGGTGGCTTGGTAGGGAGAACTGCGGAGTAGCATCATCTCGATGGTTAAACAATCAGCTGCGCTTAACCTTCCGGGTGCTGAAAGTATGAAGCCTCGTCAACTTTCTGATACCATACATCAAGAGATAGGGTGGGTTGCTCAGCTCTTTGGATCTTTGAGTGGTTTTGTGTTTCTGATTAAATTTTTCCCATACTAGAGAAGAGAACTACTTTGTTTTGTTTCAAATGCTTGTGGCGCCCCGAAAAGATTATGATAGATTATTGTTGAGGTCATTAGTTACTGTGATGTTTGACTGTTGAGTAATGCCTGCAATTTACCCTCTCATTTTCATCCGTCATAGGAACAATCTCACAAACAAAATATCTGATGCTGTCTGGAAAATACTTAGATCTGGTGATCAGATCACAAGTGAGATAACAGAAACTGTAGAATCAGTATGTAGCGTCTTATCAAACCCGAATGTCCATGGAGATGGTGGATCATCCTCTCGCTCTGTCTCAATGTCCATTAGTGAGGCTTGTCACGGTAATCGGGCTCTTGCTGCATCTGTTAGTGAAATCCATGGCAAGAAGTTCGAGGGGGAACCAAGTCAACCTCCAGGGTTCCATGTGCACAATCAAAATGGTTACAGAACACACAGCAGGGTTAATCAAACTGAAGAGAGGACAAGAACAAGTGACTCATGCAATGGTAGAGTAAAATTTGTAGAGGAAAAAGTGATGACAGTCAATGATTTGAAGCCTGATGGATTCCTTTCTCGCCTTACTGGAGCCATAACGGCAGTTCAGTCAGATGATAATGTCGACGATGACCCTGAAGTACCTCCTGGCTTTGGTTTCTGAGCTATTCTGCAACTACTTGTAGATTTTATGAGGAACGCAGTCTCAAATTCCATGGGATATTGGAAGGATTTTTGTTCATTTTGAGAATATTACTTTTGGTGGATTTTACTAATTTGAGGTGAGAGGAAAGTAGTAGTTGTAGATTTATTTACTAGGCCCTCTCCACACTTATAATGTTAGTCTATTATGAGGTTGCTTATGGTGTGAAACTTCCATAGAGATAATTTGGGGCTGAGTTAGATTTATTAAACTCTAGCAAGTCTTAGTTTTTGAGACTCCCTGGATTGTAGTTTTATCCGGAGGCATGTATCTTTCCTTAGTTATATTCATGTAAGAAATTCTACTATTTTGTCCCAGAAAAGTAAAACGTGATTTAGTCCTCATTATCGTTGCATTACTTATTCACTACATTTACTTCTAAGGACGTCAGTTTGATGTCCAACCTACTGCTGCAGTAGGTTGGTAGTTGTGCTAGTTTGCTACCAACTGTATTGCTTTGCAGCTTCTTTCCAGGCTCAATGAGGTTATACTTTTTGTTATCCTTAGTATATAACTTTTACCTATCACGTGTGGTTCATTTTGATGTCAAAGAATATAGTGACAGAGTAGCAGTTCACTTGCTAAAGAGCATGCCGAGAAGGTACTGCTAACTTCTTATCTCATTTTGGAATAGGAGTCGATCACTTAATCTGATGTAGAAAACTGTACTTCGTAGAATCCATTTTTATTTGCCTCTCTTGCTAGGCTACACCTCTTGTTCAGACTATATTGAACTTATATTTCATATGTCCAGTGAAAATGCAATTTTAATCATTTGGATAGATATATGAATGCAGAATCAATGCATTCGATATCGCGATGTGTTTATTCTTTTCTGTCAAAGACTGCATAGCATAAAGTATTTCTATAAAGCTCAGATTATCTGAAAATGTTTATTAGAAAGCAGTGTAAAGAACTGCAGATGACCTGTGTTTAATGAGAAATTTAACTGAAAAATACAGGTGATATGAAATACGAAAATACTGCAAGAAATCGAATTTGCTTGTTTTCAAGTGTTGCACTTCTGTTCTATGTTAACAGAACTGAGACTGGACTTCTTACTCTGGTCGCACCAGATACCCAGGTTATTGCTCCTTGCACGAAAGTGTTTGTGCTGGATCTGTCAGTTCGGGTAAAAGATACTTGATAGGTGATCTGTTGTTTAACCTCTGTGAAACTGAGCGCAGACGGTTGGATATCAACATCTACCCCCGGAATCGAACTGGATTGAGGGCGATACACCGAGTTAGCTGCTCCAACATTTGTCACTGTCCTTGTGAAAGTCTTTTGAGCATTGACTCCAAGTTCAATCGAGAATGAAGGATAGTTTAACTGCGCTTCTGGTATGCTTTTGACTCTAGAGCATCGAACCTTGCGCTGAGTGATGATTGTTATTTCTTTATTTTTGTAACCCAAGCCACACAGGTAAGGGATATAATCATCAGGTTGGATGTCATAAATTAGCCCAGGATCAGCAGCTCTTGGGGGGTTGACATGGCCTGCACCAATCGCAAATACGTCAGCCGGAAGCCTCCTTTCATCAGTGATGGGGCCAGAATTGATGTTGAACAACCCTGCTGTGGTCATGATAGCTGATTTTATGGCAGCCGGTGACCAATCAGGGTGTGCACTTTTTAGCAATGCGGCGATGCCACTCAGGTGAGGAGTTGCCATTGATGTGCCAGAGATTATGTTAAAATTTGCTGCTGTATTTATTTTTCCTTCCACGGATTCATCCCAAGCAGCAATGATGCTGACTCCCGGGCCAATAATGTCAGGTTTCAGAATTCCAGGGCTTGCCAAGCTGGGGCCTCTGGAGGAGAATGAAGTAACTGCAGGTGCACTTTTTATACCTATAACCGTTCCTTTGAATGATATTGTTGCTGTTGGTGTCTGTGTACGTATAGAAGCCTTGATTGCTTGTCCATCAGCAAAGCCTACATGTGATGCTGGAAGAACGTGAGCATCCGCTAAAGTACTATCTCCATCGACCTCCTGGTTTGCAAGAACCATGGCAGCGCCACCAGCTAGCTTGACAGTTGTCCCCTTGTCAATTCTACCTATCAAACCACCTCTGTCACAAATGACCACTTTCCCTTGGACATCGGCGGGATTCAGTGAGCCTGGAGCACAGAATGTAGCATTGGGATCACCATTTTGACCGGGAAAAACCAAAGGTAACATGGTATTAGGAGAGAAACTTATTGGTTGAAAGAGTGACTCTCCATCAAATTCATCATTATTTCCTAGTACAACAGTTGCTCTTATGTTTCTGTCAAGGGTGCTTGCTCCCACGGTGAGAATCCATGGAGCCTCATTGGACAAAGAAGCATTAACTGGACCAGAGTTTCCAGCTGCACAGCTGACGAAAATCCCCTTTTGCATTGCAGTAAAAGCCCCTATAACGATGCTGTCAGTGAAAAATGGAACCACAAATCCTGGAGGCCCTCCTATGGAAATAGATAGCACATCAACACCTTCTTCAACAGCAGCATCCATGGCTGCCAGCATGTCAACTTCTGCACATCCGTCTGCTGAACAGACTTTGTACATGGCTAAGTGAGCGCGAGGGGCCATTCCCACAGCTGTTCCGTTGGCATTGCCAAACACATTTGCGCCCGAGACAAAGTTCCCGGCAGCTGTACTTGCTGTGTGAGTACCATGCCCTTCATCATCAATAGGTTGTGCAGTATCTTCGGTGACAAAGTTCCTTGCACCAATGAGCTTCTTGTTGCATGCAGATGCATCTAGCTCACATTTCCCTTTCCATTTTGCAGGTGGAGGTGCCATGCCTTTATCATCAAATGAAGGATTCCCTGGTGTTATTCCAGTGTCCAACAACCCCACAATTACGCCTTCACCAAAATTCGAGGTTGGCCAAAATCCAAAGTTCTCGTGAAGCCCCAAGAAGTTTGGACTGAGAGTTGTTTGCAGGGACAAGATCCTCTGAGGCTTAACAGAGAGAACTCCCTCCATCTTCTCCATTGTTTTTGCTTCATCGGCAGATAATCTGGCAGCAAAGCCCTTGATAATGTTGCGATAAGAATGGACGAGGCGTGCAGCATCGCTCGAGCCCTCTGTATCTTTCGGCAGAAATGACAGGTACCTGCTTTCCAGGTTTTCCAACCTGCTAGCAGTATCATCAGCATTGGAACTGACATGGACAATGTATGTATTGATTTGCTGCGAAATTGCGAGTGAGAAACTAAACATGCATATGAGAGCACTAAAAAATAGAAGCAAGGAAGCCATGGTTGATGACTTTCAATGCTTCTTGAGTGGTAGTTTTTCATTGATCCGAGTCATCGTAGGTGAAATGAAGAACATATTTATAGAAGTTTCAAATGTATATGTGATGCAAGTGGAACGAATTTGCCGTTTGTTCATCTTCTTTGTAGAGCGTCAAGGACAATGGCATGTTTTGTTCTCGTTTAGATGCCATAGTTCAGATGTAGCTGTGCCTAGGATTTGCAGAAATCCTTAGCCATTTATGATGGATGCTGTGCCTTGTGGAAACTGATGGCGATTACTCTTAAGTAGATGGTTTAATGAAATGAATACTCTCCCTGTCCCATAATTATTGGCCTATTTGTTTTTTCAAAGTCAAAATTTATAAACTTTGACCCTAAATATCAATTTATATATCTATAATAAAAATATCACGTGAGATCTTGTTAAATTCATCTTAATGTCTATTTTTTAAATATTAAATTTTTATGTGAAATTATTGTATGTAGCAGTAAAAATGATCATTGAAGACCGTGAAAAAATAAATAGACCAATAATCTTGGTACGGAGGGAGTATCTTTCTGCAGCTTGGTGAGAAGTTTCTGATGGATTGTTTTAATTGTATTTGGAATTTCTATTACATGTTAAAAAATAGGGGGAAGTTTGAATTTTGCATAGAGGGACGGGGTTATCTAGTCTTTGAGCAAAAGCAATAATTTTACATAATATGTCGTTTCAGTAATACTATTTATATTTCGATAAAATATATTCCATATATATAATTTTTGTGAATGTGCCATTTGAACTCTCAATTTTATAAAATGTCACCCGACTCTTAGGTGAGTTTGATGGAAGGCTGCCTATCAATAAAGTGTTGAAAATTAAACCTAATTTTGGGTTAGCCCAAATAACATTTTAGTAGCTCATTATCTAGAATAACTCCAAATAGTTAAGTCTTAGAAGTGGGGAAGATTCTAAAGGAATTTCTAAAGATTCCTAGAATATGTAGATTATGATAGAGTTGTGAAGAATATTGTAGATAGCTAACAAGATCTTAGTCTTTGGTTGGGTGATGTCACTAGTATAAATATAGGTGATGTAATAGAGTTTGTATCCAGCCAAAAAAAGAAGATTCCGTTCTCATACATATAGTCTCTTCCTCTAAACCCTCCTAAAATCACTCAAAGTTTCATTATGACAAAGTGGTATTAGAGCTTCCTTTTAACAAAGGTTCTGTTTGGTAGAGCTGTGATTATAAATAAAACTGGCTTATTTTGAAAGCGTGGGAAACCAGCTTCTGCTTTTCCTCCAAAATAGTTTCTACTTTTAAAATAAGCTGATTTTAAGCACTTTACCATACACTAAAAAGTGTTTTTTTTATAAGCAAAACAACTTATAAGCTCTGCCAAACAGAGCCAAAGTGGTATCAGAGCTTCAAGATCCTTTTACAATGACAAATAAAGCTATTCCTTTCCAAGTTCCAATTCTCACCAAGAGAACTATGACAATTGGAGTCTAAGGATGATGATTCTCCTTGGAGTACATGATACATGGGAGATAGTTGAGAATGACCACACCAAACCAGAGAATGAAGGTGACCTATCTCAAACTCAACTAAATAGCTTGAGAGACTCATGAAAAAGAAACAATAAGGCTATGTGTTTAATCTATCTAGGTATAGATGATGACACTTTTGAGAATGTTTCCTGAGTAAAGACAGCCAAGGAAGCATGAGAGAAGTTTCAAGCATCACACAAGGGAGCCGACCAACTTAAGAATGTACGTTTTCAAACTCTAAGAGGAGAGTTTAAGTTGTTGCATACGAAAAAGGTGAATTAGTCTCAAATTATTTTTCAAGAGTTTTGACGTTCCTAATAATTAAACTCAAAAGAAATGGTGAGAAGTAGATGTTAGAGCATCTCCAATGCTTGGAGCATCACACACAAAAGTAGGAGCCACTTGGCATTGTGATGTGGGTATTAGAGTATTAATGATTGAGATTAATGAAATTTTGATCTCCAATGTAGGCATCATAAATCAAGTTTTAGAGTGAGGTGTCACAATACTTTATTATTATTAACTATTAGAGTGATATATTTATTTCCATTCCCTTTATCTTAAATTCATATTCAAACTGTAAAGCACCAAATTTTATTTTACATTTCGTAACTATATAATTAGATAAATTTTCTTGTTAGATCGATTCACAATCAAATATCGTTTACGGTTTTTGAAAAAATCAACAAACAATTAAATTTTGGGATAGTTTCACTAAGCCTTGTTTAGAAGAAAAGCTGAAAATATTTTATGATTGGTCGTATTCACTAGTTATAGGTGATGATAAGAGCATCTTTGCAACTTTTTTAAAACAAAAAGGATATACATATCACTTACAAACAAAACCTACCACATATCAAACATAAGAACTGATATGATAGACTCAAAAAAATTAATTTGAAGACACATGTAAAGCATAAAATAGACATGGAATAGCAACATAAGATTATTTTAATCATAAAAAAATGATAAAGAATAGTCACGGTATTCAATGTCTTCTACGAAGATGGGAAAATAATCATAAATGCAATAAAAATAGGAAATATAAACTTACCACCTAATATCTAGTTCGCTTGTGGGACTTTGAGTGACAAGAATAACGGTGTTTATTCAAGTTCTCAGTTTCCAGATTATATTTTTGGTCCTACTCATCAAAATATTCTTCCTTCATGTTGTGGATAAATATTCCAGCTCAATTCTTTACATAAGAATCCAATTCTAATAAAGTCTCATAAAATGTCGTATCAAAAATCAAGAACATCTCTCATCACCACAAATCTTTGTTTAACGAATGTCGGCCAACCATCGACAAATACACCTTCCAAACGTCATCGTATCGATCCTTCAACAATATTTGTTGTAGCAATATTCCCTTCACATTCCTTGTAAAGGCATAAGGAAATCTTTGCCATCAAGGAAATTATTCATCACATTTTGACGCAATTGAGTTGAACAATAACACTATATTTGAGTTGAACATAATTTTAAAAAATAAATTATTAATAATACTATATCTCTTTTAGAGGTAAAAGGAACAATAACAAATAACATTCTAAAATAACTATAGCATAAGAGATGACATTAGGCAAATAAATCCCCTTGAACGATTCTTTATAACACAAATAACGATTCTTTGTTAAATTTGTTTTAAACATAGCTCTCCTGAGAGAAAAGATCCGAATTTGGTATTTAACCTTCAAAGTAAAAAATAAATAATAAAAAATTTATCTATTAAGCTCTTTTCTCCACATAATAAAAATCAAAAGAATGATTTTAGAGTAGTCACTCTATCCTTGAGTAGAGGGTTTGGTAAATTGTTCTCACTAATGATATCAATGGCCCCTAAATTTAATTTGTCAAAAATAAAATGTGAAAGTTACAGTCATATCCCAAGGGGAAAATTTGAATGCTTGGTTGTCCAGGAAAGAGTAATGATGACTTACAAGAATTTTTTGACTAGTGTTTGATATGTACGACTTGAAAATTGGGGGTATTCTTTTTGAGCCAAGGATGCCCGCACTGTGGAATCAAACTTCCCCCTTCTCATCTCCATATTCACTTCAGTTAAATTTGAACCCAAATCAGCGATGGTGTGAAATAAATAGCTCTCCAACAAAATTCTCAAATTATAAACATATTTAATTTTTAGAGTTAAATATAAAATCCTTAATTGATCTATTCATTCTAACCCATCATAAACATTTATAATAGAACAAAAGTAATAAGAGAATTAATTTTAATAATGACTAGTTGGACTACATTTAACGTTATAGGCACAATATTTCCAAATGGGTTATCAAATTTGTATCGTGGATAATTAATTTTTTAAAGATGTTAAGTTATTATTTGGTGGGTATTAACTGACACATCAAACAACACCTCAATGGGTAGCTCACATCATTAATGTGATAGGTGTGATATTTAAAAATTCCCATTTTCTATTGCAAGGAAATTAAATAAATAAAATTTAACATTTTCTTTATCTATGCCTATTACGGTATGAAAAATATTGATAAAGATTTCATATCTAGCTTCAGTCTAACTATTAAACTATACTCTCTATCTAACATTAAAAAAATACATTTTTTTATATTTAAAAAAAATAAGGCACTAAATATCCAATTATAAATGTAATTTAAACTTTGAGATTAGAATAAATTTTAAGAGTCACTAGTAAAATTCGTCGATCGATTCAGTACAAGGTATCTCAAATATTTATAGTGGAGAAAAGATAGTAGGAGAATCAATCATAATAATGACTAGTTGACCTAAGCTCAACATTATAGGTGGAGTATTCTTGATATGGTTATCGAATTTGAATTGGTGACAAATAAATTCTAAAATTTAAAGTTAAAGTAGTATTTAGTAGAGACCACATTAGACCACTCTCAATGGATAAATCATATCAATGTACTCCCTCCGTTTCTTTAACAATGGCACCATTTGACCACTAGTTTTTCCGTGCAATGTTTGACCATCGATAACTTTTGTTATATATAATAATATACATCATGTGAGATGGCGATGTATTCTCCGTAACGTGTAGTTTCTGAAAAGTAAAATTTCATCGTTTGTTATTAGAC
>JAUOBV010000009.1:2490143-2503295 GCA_032360425.1 Rubia occidens
AAATATAACCTTGAGATAATTTTTAGTGCAAATATAACCCTAACTAATTGAAGAAAGTGCAAATATAACCTTCTGATGAGAATTCCACCGGACCACTGCCGGAAAAACACAATTTTTCGGTGACTCGCGGTGGTCCAGCGGCGGTTCGGCGGTGGTCCGGCTAAAAGTTACCGGACGGGGTTATATTTGCACTTTATCTCATTATGTAGGGTTATATTTGCACTTTCAAAAATAACAGGGTTATATCAAAATAGCAGGGTTATATCTGCACTTTCTTCAATTATGTAGGGTTATATCTACACTTTGCTCTTTCCTTAATTGTTTTGATGCTGATTTCAGAAAAAATAAAAAGAAAAAAAGAGATAGAGAGAGGCTCCCTTTATCTTGATTGTCAATCTTGGTGTTTCAAGGAAATATGTGCTTCATTGTGATATTGTTTCATTTTGATATTGCTTTCAATCGATGTGTTAATTAATTCTAAAGAATCAATATAGGTGTTAAAATTTCAAAGATGTGTTAAACTCTCTAAGGATATGCAGATTTTGAAAATTAGATAGTTTAACACATCAGACCGTATACCAAATAAACCAAGATTTTGGAGAATCTCTGGCAAATAAACCAGAATTTCACCGGCCCTTCCATACCCAAAATGTGAACCATTTGCTCAAGTCTTCCAACCAGCAGCAAAATCGGACTGAGCAGAACCAGAAGCATATCGCCTGCCACGGTGTCCGCCAAATTTTCTGCCTCAGGCGGCGCGTGTGCCCTACGCGTCGTCGCCCCTGGCCAACGCGTGATCCCACGCGCAGCCGGCTGGGGGCTATTCACCTGCAAAAAATGCTACGGGGCCTGGAGTGATACAAAATGACTCTATAAATTCCTCAAAATGCCTCATGATTTTTGGCAAGTGACAGGACATCAGCATAAATGGGCGTCGGGGAGGAATTAATCAACGGAGCAAAGAAATCCTTAAACTCAGGACCAAGTGCAGTTAGAAACCGAATTATTTGATCATCATTGGAGACTACAGAACCCATAACAGACAGTTGCTCAAAAAATTATTTTAACTTTAAATGAAGTTCATGAATTGTACCGGTCTTACGAATACTATGGGAATTTGCACGAAGACGGAGGATGGTTGAGGTACTACTATTCTGAAAAATTGTAGCAAGATTGTCCTAGATTTCTTTTGACGTTGAACAATTCAGAACCTTTGCGAGAGACTCAAGAGTGAGAGAAGAGACAAGAGACTACATACTCGTTGATCTTGATCAACCCAGTTATCATAGTTTGCCTTGGCCTTCAAATAAGCTGCCTGAGGATCGGTTTTTGAGCCACCAGTGGGGGTGGCCGTAACGCTGGTGTACGTGAGGGAGGAGGAGCCATCCGGAGGCGGAGATGGGAGCGATGGGCACGAAGTGGAACCATCGATAAAACCAAAGAGTTTTTAGGCTTGAGACGTAACCTGCTTGACGTTTCCAGAGAAGATAGTTGGTGGAGGTGAGCTTGATCTGCATCATATGAAAGAGGGTATTGTATGATAATTTTTTACCGGCCATGTTGACAGGGATATGACACTTGGATTTGTGTTGAGAAGGGAGGGGAAGGGAGAAAAATTTTGACGTGAGGGAGAAGGGAGAAGTCGACGCCGAAAAAGGGGAAAGAGGGGTGGCAGTCGAGCTCTGTATTAGGGTTTTAGGTCTTGGATCATAACATGCTCTGATACTATGCAAGAATGTATTTTCCCGTAATGAATGTATGTATTGCTGGCAGAAATAAATAGATTACAATAAGGAAAACTAGTGTTAGTAGAACTCTAGCCTAGTCAACATGTCTATCTAGAATCAATCAAATCTAATCAGAAACCTGATTTACTCTAACAAGCGTGTCACTAAAATATTGTGGCGCGTTGAATTAGCATCATTATTTTTATGTGACGTTTTAAGATGCAGTTCAATTTAGAAGTGTCCTAAATTTTGTGACATGGATTGATGTGTTAATTCAGTTTAGTGCCATGTGTACATGTCAAAAATATTGTAGGGTGACACCTGAAGGTGAGCAAATATTGTGACATTCCCTTAACTGTCATAAAATATGTGTCACTATTGGACTTTTTTTAGTGTATTATTATTTTAATATTTTAACTTTAGAGTACATAATTTTATTGAAAATGCTTTTGTAAGAGCATCTAATATTGTATTTGAAACATCACATTTTTTAACATCACGGTGAACTAACAGAGGAAAATCTAACTTGTGAGTTTTTTTAATCCAAGTTTTTACCTCGCAAGATTCTTATGATTCAGAAGCATTAATTGTTCAATCATTTGCGTTTAGAGAGACCCAGAGAGGAGGACGACGCTGGAGGTGAAAAAAACGGTGTTAGAGAGACCCAGAGAGGAGGAGGACGCTGAAGAGCTTGGGCGGTCGCCGGAAGATCAGATCGTCAGAGACTACGAAAGAAGAGATTTCTGCCGACACCAATCGAACCGCGAGAGTATGAACGGCGGCAAGGCTGGACCAGATGCTAACCGTGGTGAGTCGATGACTAGGAATGACGATCAGTGATGGAAAAAGGCAGCAGTGGGCGGCGGGTGGCAAAAGTCACGAGCAGGTTTTTTTTTATAATGAAAATACAACGAACAATCCACAACACTAACGGGGAGACAGAACGGACCAATTACACAGCAAGTTTGAAATTGGCAGTCGATGCCTGTCTCAACGTTAGTGCGAGAAAGAACAAGGAATTTTTCAGAAAAAAAGAGAGAAAAACCCATGAATTTTAGAGAAACATGTCCGTAACCATGATAGAATGTAAAACCCACACATAATTGTGGTTGTGTGTATTCATATATAGTGAGTACAAAGGGTATACAAGACAGAATCAGATATGGAAAAAGATATATACAAAACCAATCGGAAAGGGTATTACTTTCTTAACCTGATTCTAATTCATTTAATATACTGTTATATCCACCTTACTAGCGCCTAACGTTTCTTTACCTTGAAAACAAACCGAATGACTTTGGACATAAACAAAGACTTGAGTGGGACGGTCTCACTCTAATTTATAGTGAGACGGAGGGTTTAACTACAATTATTTTAAGATGGGAGATGACATGGGGTACATTTTATAATTTTTAAAAGTTCACTTAGTTCTTTGTCTCACCGTAACTCATGGTGAGACGGTCTCATACGAGTCTTTCTCTTGGACATACACCTTATTATATGGAGTATTTTAGAACTAGATAATTTCATGTTCGTATATTGATCTACTCGTCTTCTATAGTGATCTCAATTCTGGGATGAAGTAGAAAATTTTGAATTTTTTAAACAAAGTAAGCACTAGAATAAAGGGGGAAGGCCCTGTTTACTCAAACTCAAATTTTGTTAAATTAAGTTCAAAATAAATGTATTAAAAATAGGATTAGAATTTTAAAAAATTCACTTAATTAAATTCTACTGAACTAAAATAAAGTGCGGATGATATAGAATAATTAAACCCGAAGTCATGTGATTTGTATAAGAAAGAAGAGATTTGGGAGAAAATTATAGGAACAAATTAAGAATTGGGTTTATTTTCTCTCTCTAAAAATATTGAGAGTTTTTCTTCGAATATTGAGCCTCAAAACTCTAATTTTTTAAAATATTCAAAACTTCAAATTCTTACATCTTCAAATCTTCCGAGTTTTCAAAATGTTTTGTAATTATCAAGTATGTTCTGTTAATAAGTCATGTAGATGCCAAGTTTCTCCATGAGTTGGTATCCTCTGTGATGTCTACCCGTGAGTTGTAATATATGTTTTCTTAATTTGGATCAAAAAAATTGTTGTAAGATGAAGAACTCTGAACCTGAAATATAGACTTAAGGGCGCAAGTTGCATTCAGTTCTACACTTATATCGACTTTTGCATGTCTTTTTAAATTTATATTTAGAAAAGGCTAATTTGCATAAAATTAATTGAGAACCATGATTACAGTTATTATAAACTTTAACCTGATGACAAAGACTAATTCAAACATATGCAAATCTTATCAAATGATACGATAAAATATAGGGTAAAGTTTCAATATAACCCTACCTAATTGACATAAGTGTCAATATAACACTCACGTAAATTTTAGTGCAAAAATAACCCAAACTAGTTAATGTAAGTGTCAATATAACCCTCAGACCCCATTTCCAGCTTTGACTTCCATTTTTCAGGGTTGACTGTATGTAAAATGTCCAAAATACCCTTAGTATTAAAATATGAATTTGAGTTCGCCGAACCACCACCGGCCGCCGCCGAACCACCACCGGCTGCCGCAGTCGGACCACCACCTACCGCCGCCGAGCCTCCGCCAGGCCACCACCAACTGCCGATAGGATTATATTAGCACATTCTTAAAACTTATAGGATTATATCAGCACATTCTTAAAACTTATAGGATTATATCAACACATTCGTAAAATGGTAAAAGACTTTTCCATCAAATTTGGCCTTCAGATGTCGAAAAAGGTTATATTGGTACTTACATCAACTAAGTAGTGTCACATCTGTATTTTCAGTTATCAAAAGGTTATATTGGCGCGTATGCCAAGTAGGTAGGGTTATTAAAGCACTTTTCCCTAAAATAAACTAAATTAATGAGCCGAATGAAAAGTCATGTTTCTTCGTGTAATATAGCTATAAAAATATTATTGCTTATGTTGAACAGATGGAGTAGATTGAAGCAGTTGCAAACAAAGTCATCCTTCTGTTAGTACTAAGAAAGAATAACCAAGAAAATAAGAGTTGACATTGAAAAGCAAAAGGCCAGTTCCGGCCATTCAATAGAGTACATAAGAGTTGCAAGAACAAAATGCAAATTTTTAGTATTGACCATTATGCTGTAGCATATTCATAGCTCTCTGGGATTCGTAGTCCAAGTACTCAACATTACCAGGGCCAAAAGGTGCATTATAGGCATACATATCAAACATCCGATCGTCGGGTGGCATAAGATTACCTTCTCTCCCTTTAAACCCTTCCATTGGCGATGACCAAGGAGATGGCATTGGCATATTTGAGCTCGAGGACTCTTGGTTCATGTTTGGTGGATTATTGTGTTGCGGTGAATTTCCAGTGGGTCTCCTATTTGAGGAATTGCCTGTTGTCAGAGAAATTGATGAAGACTGTGTCTGCAGCTGCTGTTGATTCTTCATGGGTGACTTCGGACGCAATGCCTCGATTTCTGGTGTTGTCAGAACAAGATGTGGTGCTTCTGGAGGAGGGTTTCTGCCCCCACCACCCAGCCAAACTTTTCCATCTTTGTCAGCAAAACTTCGACAATATGCCTGTCAATGTTCCCATCTCAAGTCAGGACTTATGAACCATATTAGATGCACAAGTTTAAAAGGCCAAAACAAGAACCAAAGAATTGCCCATGGCTTCTTGATTTCAATTTTGGCAGAGCATAGAGCACCAATTATTCAGGATAAGTCAAGAATTTTCATCACTTTCATATTTCTTGAATTGGTGGCAAGCATGTTAAGATGCTACATGGATTACATACACAAGGGAATTGCACTGGACTATACAGCTGAAAATTCCACAGAATCAATTCTACAACTCACTGGACGAGAGTGACATATGATCCCCATGTGCAAACATCATATAATAGGTTTGATATTGTTTTCCCCATTGACACTAAGCAGTCTTGAATACTTACTAGTTACTAACCCATAACATAAGGCTCACTTGCCTCTCCTACTATCATCATCACATAAGAGGTTTGACATTGTTTTTCACATTGAAACTAAGCGGTCTGGAATACCAGCCCAGCCCTATCTAATCTATGTCGAAATCAAATATACTTCGCAGGTCTGTCAACAGAATATCAAAAGGATGTAAATGGAGAAAGATCATGACCGTACCTCAGCATTAAAGTTCGATGAGGATAAATCTTTACCAACAGTTAACCAGCCATCTCTTATATTATGATCGCCTCCAAAGAGCTCAAGTCTTCTTCGGCCAAGGGCAAAATGTTCAACTATTCGATACATATCTTCAGGTTTTGCAGTAGATCCTATGATACGAAGGTGGACATTTAATTCAGCCACATTAAGACATTATAACATAAGTAGAAACTTGACACGCACATGCAATTGATGCATTGATTTCCAGATTAAACTAAAGGTCTTTAGAAAGGGAATTCAACTATCATTTGCAACTTGGTTAGCATTTAACGCAGTAATAGAAGCAATGTGAAAAGCCTCCTGTAGTCATAATTGACTTGTTTAAATATTTAAAAAATGTGAAGGATCCAATCATACAAGTCAAGTATCAATTCAAGGCCCGGTAAGCTTTACATACAAACTGATCAAACATAGAACATGAGACACCAGGACAAATTACCATAAGCAGGCTCCTCAGCAATTATGACATCAGTGTCAATGTTGGCATGGATTATATGACCATCAGTACTGCGACGAACAGTCCCTTTTATGCCCATTAAGCAGTGTTCCTTCATTTAATTGACAAGGAGACATATCAGCATATAACTCACATATATAAAGAATAGCACCTAAGGAAGAAAATATATGTGATATGAAACAGTGAAACTCAGATTCTTTCTACTCAACGTGTAGTGAGTGTGTGTGTGTGTGTGTAAGGGGGGAGGGGGTGGGGGGCCAAAAGAAGTTCCCGTCACAACCTTTGACCGCTGGAATAAAGTATGAGAATCGTGCCGCAACCCAGGAGTTGCATTGGTCTTGTTCGTCTTTACCCAACATATGTCTTCACACCTTCGAAACCCCCACTATAAGCAACATATATTAACGACAGAATATGTAACATAGCTGATAATCGAAAACCAATTACAAAGAACCGAAACACTATCGCTTATCACAACATATTTCTTGGGGGTGGGAAAGCACATCAGGCTTACCTTTTTAAGGCATTGCCGACCTTGCTCGAGTCCAACACCATCACCAACCCACAGAAAAATGAAAGAAGGCGTGTCTGCAATAGCCTGCAAGTACAAACAGTCAAACATCTAGCCAAGATGATGTTACAGATAAAAGGGCAGCAGAATCCACCAGTATAATTTTTATACTAAAGAGCATTAATATATAATTTGCGCACACAACCAGATAAGACCAAACAAATCTAATTTCACAAACCACCCACTCTCCCATTTTTTAATATTACAGACAATCAGGGTGTTTGAACTAACTGTACCTCAATCTTAAGATTCATGATTTCTTCAATTGTCCAGTAGTCCATATGGTCAGTCACACCAGGTGCTCGATGGACATATTCTTCCCACGGGGGATCAACAAGAATGACATCAAACTTGGTCCCAAAGAGCTCAGGTGAAAGCACTTGCTCGCGCAGGTCACACTTCATATACAGAGGGGGTGCATTTGAATTCTTAACAATCTCATCTTTCTTTTGGATGAGCTCTCGAAGCTTGGGATAATCCTCCATTACGCTGGTGAGCTCCAGCTCTCGGATGTAATTCTGCGGACGCATACCAGTGTCAACAAAGTTCTGGGAGTAATCATTTTGCTCTCCCCTGGAAGGAGCTTTGCCAGGGGGTCCACTAGTTCGAGGAGGAACCCAACCTCCGGATGTTTTTTCTTGTGTTTGTCCACGACCCCCAGATACCAAAGGACTAAAACTTGGACCAGGTGTATTTGGTGGACCTCCCCTCATAGGACCTGCTTGATTATAATACATAGGTGAATTTGATGGACCCCCTAAATTTGGGGGAAACCTGGGTGCAGAGGGCCCAGGTGGTACAGGCGAAAGAACTGGTGGAACACCTAATAAATTCATTTCAACACCTCGAGGACCAGGCCAAATTACTGGAGGCTGGAATGGTGGCATATAGACAGCTGGTGACATTGGGGGACCTGGTGCTGGGGACATGCTAGGAGTTAGAGATTGCAGTGATCCCGGGGGTGGCATTCCAATAGGCCCAAAAGGTGAACCCATCAATGTCATTGGAAGCCCACCTTGTTGACCATCTCTGCCAGTTGGTCTACCCCTCCCTCGAACTCTATTACCTTTAGGTCCTTGCAATGCAGATCTTGTAAAGGAAGAGTTGTCCGGGTTTCCATGCATCATTTGTGTTCCACCACTAGAGCTTTGGCCTCCAGAAGGACGATTAGATGTACCAACCTTCTGGCCGCGAGCTTTTGTAGCCTGATAGTCATTCTCATCCCTCCAAGAATTTTGGTCATGTCCAGTAAGACCCCCATCTGCGAATGTATCTCTTGAGTCCTCAGGTCCACTGACATACGAATCTCTAGCTTTTTCCTCCTTGGGATGAGCGCTGTCATCATCAGTTGCAGCTGGTGTATCAGATTGCTGACGAGGTTCATTGCTTCTAGGAAGAACCGACTTAGTTTCCTCCCTTCCGCAATCGAATGGTTTGGTTTGTATTTCTATGACATCATAATTGTCATTTGAAATACCATATTTAGATGAAGTTTTCACAGCTTCAGTCCGGTTACCATCTTTCCTGCTACCCGACCGACCTTGTGGTCTTTCATGGTCAATCCGGCCACGCCTGGGCAAATCCCACTCTCTTCCATGATCATAAGCTGCATCTGTGTCTTTAATGTCCCTTTCATTATGAGGTTGCCTTCTTCTCCAGCTCTCTCTTGAACCCTCACGGTCCCTACTCCTGTCCATCCAACTCTCATCTCTTGATTTAGACCTATCATCCCTGTAGCTATCCCGGTCTTGTTCCTTTCTCCTAAAGGAATTGCCGCGTTCGTATTCCGTGTCAAGATTCTCCAATTCATGTTGCCTTCTTCCGTTTCTTTCAGGAGTCCTTGACCTCCTGAGAGTGTCAGTTTCTCTCCTGCTTTTGTCTCTTATTCCTGCACTAACATCCTCGTCTGCATTTATAGACCTCTCCCGGCTATCGACAAAATCACTACCAGAAGGATTCTTGTTCCGACTTTGCTCTTCAAGTATCTCCTTGGCTGAGCGTGTCAATGAGGTGCCTTTGCTTTCTTCCTCTAAGAAATCGAATTTGTCCTTCTTACTCCTGTCAGGCTCGGACTTTTTCTCCTCCCATTCTTGAGATTTAACGAGTCTATCACCATCTGAAACAGTTTCTTTGGATCTGAGCTCAGTTTGATCAATCCTCAAACCATCACTTCTAACTCTACAACTGTCAAGCTTAGACTCAATAGGCCTCCCACCTCTGACATCTGATTTCTCCACATAGTTAATGTCTTCACCTCGCCAGGAAGCATCTGAGTCATCCCATCTTCTCCTTGAACTTCTTCCATGCTCAGAAGATCCATGACCCTTGTCTCTACTGCCCTCCCTCCTCTCTAAATAGTCGCCTTCTTGACTCCTATTATTCAATCTATCCAAAGTGTTTTCCTCTGTTTTCTTCTTTGCATGCCGAGAATGTGACTCTTTTCTTGTTTCATAGTCATCTTCATCACTATCATCTCTGGTGGAGCCACCTGATCTCTTTCGGCTCTCACCACTTTTTCTTCTACTGCTACTATCTGCTCCTCCCTCCGCTTCTCCATCAATGCCAGGCCTTCTTAATTTGCTCAAACGATGTTTTCTTTTATCATCATCTTCCCATTCATCAGCCTCCCTCAACCTTTCACTTCTTATATCAGAATCAGCGTCTATGTCCCGCATTACCGACAACCTTGCACGTTCAGGTGAGCCCATCAAAAGAACAGGCCCTATAAAGTCAAGCACGTCAAATTATTAAACTAAAAACAGAAATCAGCGACTTGAGCAAAGCTAACAAATGCAACAGGACAGTTTATTATATGGAAGTTCTCAGCTAGATAAAGAAAAGAGCTTCTAAGCTGCACCCTCCATACTAAGAACTTGAAATCATTCTTTCTCCAATTACTACCCCAGGTCTCATTTAAAACTGTGATGAGACCTCAAACAAGGGAACGTGATGACATTCATAAGAAGATTAATATATTACCAGTCATTCACAGATAAAGGCAAGACTGGCAAGTTAATTAACAGATGAAAGTTTATCCTTCCTCGCAACAATAAGCATTTCACAACATTTAGATCTAGCTTCGAGTCAATTGGGCAGTGCTCGCATTTACTCCAAGAATTTCTTATGATTTCAGCTGTGTGTAGAAATGCTAACAACAGAGAGTAGAGAAACATTTTATCAACAATACTTCTCCCTAGCACTCAAACAATATCCTAAAAGATCCTAACTCATTCAAAAAAAAGCAACAAGAATAAGCTATGAAAAGCAGCATACTCATTTGACTTCATGAATACAAATTATCTTACCCGATCATGTATTATTCATTTTTTCCAACACAACCAGTGTCATCAGAAAGCATTCAGCAGATTAACAATTCTATTTCACTGATTCTATCAGTCTAATGAACAAAACAAAAGGCAAAAGCATCATCTCACAATTTAAAGGCCTTGTTTCAATTTTTGTTCAGACAACATACACTGCTAATTGTTGTGAAGTTTTGTCAAAACCCAACTGAACCAAAACAACAGTTGATTCTTACTCGGTCAGCTTTTGGAAGCATAACATAGCTACCATATCAAAAATCAAAAGGTCACCAATTGAATGAATAAATTATCCTTTCAAACCCGCTCTAAAACCTAACTTCGCGTGGGTGAAATGAATCATTCGCATTACTATAGCCGTCAAAATCCACCTCGAAACGCCCTAAATAACTTCACTTCACATCAAAATTCGCATATCTTCGTAGGAACAAATAAATTAAAGTCTAGGGGTCAACAAATTGCAGATACGAGATGCATGTAGTATAGAAATTCAATGAATAAAAGGGGGGGAACTCACCGGATGGGACGCGTGAAGTATGATGGCGGCTAGTGATTGAAGATAAATCTGGTTTCCGAAGAGGGCCGGAGAGTCGGCCGGGAAGGGATGAGGGCAGTCAAGTAACAGGGGAAGGGTTCGCGTTCAACAGAGTAGCAAAAAATATTGAAACAGAAAACAGTTACTCCTAGATTTTTATTTTGTTTTTAATTAAGACTTATATAATTCAATGAGAGTTCGTCTCTTGAAAGACGATCTTTCCATAAGTTATGGAAAGACCAGGGTTTAAACTGCAAATTAGAAGAAATTAAGATAAAATTTTCGGGTTGCATTAATCGGGTCATAAACTTATAACTATGACATGTTGCATAATAAATTTTTAATATTGCAACTAAAATTTTTTACCTTTCTATAATTCTATTTCAACCCCGTCTTTCCATATGCCTATGGAAATACCGACTTTCCCAAGACTTTGCCTTCACATGAATACCAATATAAACTTCATAATTAAAAGTATCAACCTAACCTTAAAAAATAAGTAAACCTGTAAAAATACCTATTCCAGAAAAACCCAAAATTCGAAGAAATGTCATTTTACCCCTCTTTAAAAAAGTTTTAAAATGAATTTATATTACCCCCTAAACTTTCAAAAAAGATCCCAAAATTCGAAGAAATGTCATTTTACCCCTCTGTAATCTATCTTTTAAAAAATACTCTCTCTTCTCTCTTCATAAGCCAAACTTAAACCCTAGCCTTGGGGAGGCTGTCGCCGCCGCCGCCGTCCTGAAGCTTCCCCTGCCCTTTTTCGTTATTTTCTTTGTCTCCAGCTGTAGTGTGATTATAGTTTTAATGGGGGAAGTTTGTTCTCGGTTGCTCTCGAAGTCCCCTGGCGAGTAACATTGCAGCCAAAGGGACAAGCTACAATCTACGACTACAAGAATAGATCTGGCGGACTTAGTAACTGGTTGGCGAAGCAGACACCACCCCACAGACCCAAACAACAAACCCGACGTGGATGACAGAATCCTGGAAAATCGAAGTGAAGCTTAGTCAAAACCAAAGGCAAACCCGGTCGGCTATCAATCCGAACGGTGGAGCAAAGACCAACACAGATCCAGCTGAGTGTTAGATCCGGTCGACTCTGGTAGGACAGAGGCCTGGAGTGTCCCGACGATGTAAAATGGCCAAATCCACCTGCGAAGACGTTTGACCGGTGGAGAGCAAAGACGGATTGGGGTAGTCACCCCCGGTGAGGCAGTCTCAGGTGAAGGTTTTGGCAACGAAAAAACCAGCAGGTTAACGCGACGGCGACTCGGACAATCAACGATGGTCAATGATTGTAGGCGGTGGTCTGAATTCCTCCAATCTCGCCCCTTCCAAAATCCAGGCATATAGCACATTCAACTCAACCTCTTTTTTAAGTTCATCCCAAAAATCTACTCCCACCCCACATATTGGCTCATTTTCCTACAATATTCGTTGTGCCCCGTTGTAGCCACGACAGCCTCGTGGCGGATAGATGGTGTGAATAGGTGGTTGACCGACTTTGTTAGTTTTGGTGATAGATTGTGGGCAGCAGTCAAAATAGGCATCATGTGTGGCTGGTACATGGTTTAGCCCACTAAGAATAGGAAAACGGGTCTTTCTGTAGAAGTCTATATTCGTCGAGCGAAGCTTTCTGGCGTACAACGGAGCTCCCACTGGTTTGTAGCACCACATCTACCGCGGGCTTTAGAGGGCAATGTTTCTCAGACGATACATACATTTGGGCTATAGTGAAGTTACATTGTAGCATGACTTCCCTGGATCACAGCAGGGTTTAGGTTAATCTTAGTTTTTCTATGCTTATTTCTATTTTATTTTTTAGTTGTTGTAGGTGCTTTCGCGACTCCAATGAGACTTAGGTAATTTCCCACTACTGATTGGAGAAATCCAGGTACAACCTCTAAAAATATTCTCAAAAACAAGAACTACGGAGTTGTAGCAGTTTTGATGTGCACCATATAGCATGCGTTAACTAATGCATTTGACAAAATTGTTACTAGGTTTTACATGGTTGATTGCTAGTTTTAGTTACGTTTACACGACAAAGGGTTTAGATGACCATTGTTGGTTTTCTTGAAGTGTGGTAGTAGATGGAATTGAGCCAAGAAAATGCGGGATTGAAGTTCAAATAGGTCAAGGATGGAGGGAGGCATCAGCCGACCAGCACGAGTCGACCAGGGCCTGAACAATCTAGCCAAGTCCAGCAAGATGGGTGGCATGTAGGGGTGTTCAACCGGCCGGTTTGTCGGTTAATCGGTTTCGGTTTTTACCGGTTTATAAAATTTTATAAGGAACCGAATAACCGACCGATAATATTGTCGGT
>JAUOBV010000009.1:2691280-2701594 GCA_032360425.1 Rubia occidens
TCTATATATATATATATATGAGGGTTCAGGTGAGAACACATTTTTATGTGAGAACAACACTTTATGTGAGAACAAATATGAACCATTCAATCATTTAATCTAATGGTTATAATATAATCAATAAACTAATAAAACCCGCAGGTCCAATTGCGGGTCATAAGGTTGAAACTCGGGTCATAAAACAGAATCTAAACTCCTTCTAGTAACCACTTGCATCATTTCTTCCAGCAGGTTCGTCACCCTCTCCTTCCTGTCCCGCCACCAATTTCACCCAGGAAACTGCTGTGGGTTTAGGTATCGAATGCGGTGTGAAAAATGCTGCATTAGTAGTAGGTAAATTTTACACTCTTGACCACAACGATGAAGATTAATACTCCAATTTTCCAAATCTGAGAAACCTAAGTTGCAGTGGCAGCGGAAGAAAAAACGAAGGATGTCACTCGCGCAGAGCGCCAGCAGTGGGTACTGTCACTGGTGCATTAACCTCGTCAGGTGAAACATATGTGGGAGAGGCCTTAATTTCACCAACTCTTGCAGGAACTTACCTTTCTCTACAAATGGCTTCCTGGGCTCAATATTCTTCGGTAAGTTCTCTAGTGGTGATGCAAATATGTTTTTGTCAAAATTGGAAGATGAGAGAACTGTGTAGGAATCCTCCCTGCCTGTGACATTAGAATTTATGCTTGTTTTATGTTCTTTAACTCATTCTTGTAGGTGTTTCAAGTTATAATTTAGGGGCCCATCAAATTTAACTTGTAGGTGTTACACGTTATAATCCAAAAGTGCTTCAAATTTAACTTTTAGGTTCTTTAAGTTAAGCTTGTAGGTACGTCAAATTATAACTAGAAGGTGATTCAAGTTTAACTTGTAGGTTATTCAAGTTATACTTATAGGTGCTTCAAATTATGCTCATAGGTGCTTCAAGTTATAGCTCGAAGGTGATTAATCAAGTTCAACTGTTAATTCTCCAAGTTATGTTTGCAGGTGCTTCAAGTTATCTTGTTGGTGCTTCAACTTATGCTCATATGTGTTTTGACTTATGAATCGTAGGGGATTCAAGTTTGACTTGTAGGTTCTCCAAGCTATGCTCATAGGTGCTTCAAGTTATAACTTAAGGGTGATTGAAGTTATGCTTATAGGTGCTTCAAACTATGCTTCTAGGTGTTTCAAGTTATCTTGTTGGTTCTTCAACTTATACTCATATGTGTTTCAACATATGAATCGTAGGGGATTTAAGTTTAACTTGAGGGTAATTCAAGTTATGCTTATAGGTGCTTCAAGTTATAACTTGAGGGCGATTCAAGTTATTCTTATAAGTGCTTTCAAACTATGCTTCTAGGTGCTTCAAATTATGCTCATAGGTGCGTCAAGTTATAACTCAAGGATTATTCAAGTGTGACTTGTATGTGCTTCAAACTATACTTGTAGGTGCTTTATGAATACTCGTAGGTGGTTCAAGTAATCAAGTTTAACTTGTAACGAATACTTGGTTTGAAAAGCAATACCCAATTGTTACCTTCTCTTCTGCTCCAACATCACCGAGTTGTGTTATCTTTACCATAAGGCATATGAGCCCTATAATCGTTTCTGTCAACACCTCTCATCCTGGAGCAGTTAGATGGACTAACATTAATTACCAAAATTGCTTTCCATTTATTAGCACAATGTGGAGTAATATGGTTTTTTGTGGTGAAAAGTTCTATTATCTCAGTCTTACTGGTGGGTTATGAGTTTTCGATCCACCGAAGCGTAGCTGGCTGTTCATGTCTTCTCCTAAATGCCCTGAATAGTTTTGTGCAACCGACTGGTGGAAGAGGAATTTTATGGCTGAGCACAACGTAGATATCTTTTTGATGTATATATCTTTTGGATTGAATCCAGTGATATATCTATTAGAAAAAACAACAAAAAGGTGGGTAGAATCAGAAGTTATGATAGCTTCATCTGAAAAGAACAAGATTCATAATACAATCAGAAGTTATTGCAAATTCTATTGTTAGCTTCTGAGAGGTACTTGCAAAAAATAATAATTTCTGATGAACGATTTGAAGTTCGAAAATGTCAAAAGCGCTTGTGACACCAAGAAATCACTAAACTTGAGAGAGATGATTTCCTATTCATCTTTATGTTTGATGGGGTGTGGAAGGCAGAGATAAGTATAATATGTGGCATGGTGATATTTTTTGTTATATTCGGTTACAGTATTTTTCCTGATAGGCTTCTCAAAGGGAGGATTACTGGTACGAATTTGCATGCAGAACACATCATCACAATGAATATGCTAGTGAATGATTGAGATGTCGAATAAGGGACCTTGTTTACCTAAGGGTGATGTGTTCAAAAAGTTTTAATAGAGGTTTAATTATCGCCAGTGGTGATGAAACCGGAGTTGATGGCAAAGCAGAGATGGGTGGATCTAGTTTAAAAGCTGGAGCAATTTCCATCGTCAAATTTAGGCCATTGATTCAACTATATTAATGGCTAGGATTTGTTCTCACATAAGTGCTTGTTCTCACCTAAAATATGTGTTCTCACATGATCTCAATTCATAAAAATAAGAGAAAAGTAATAAAATAACCATATATTTTGGATGAAAGTGCCAATATAAACCTGCATTTGAAAAAGTGTCAATCTAACCCTGGACTTAGCTGACTTTTTAGTCAACGATCAGTTTGTTGGAATCCAATGAAATGACAATTTTTCCCTTGATTTTAAAAAGAAAAAATTTAAAGACAATATAAGACTCCTTTGTCCTTCAATTATTTCCTTGGTTTTACCATTTCTTTCGTATTCTTCAGAAGAAATTATTTCCCCATTTTTACAACAACCACCTTTGCAGATGGAGGGTGAGCACGTCAGATGAAGGGAGGGAAGATGAGGAGGATGGTGGCGAGGGGAGAGAGAGGGTGACAGGGATGGGAAGGATGGGGTTAGGGTTTCCGGCGGTGGTGTTAGTGGTGTTTAATCGAATGTGGTGTTCAATCGAGAGAGGAGGAGGGCGATGGCAAGAGAGAGGGGAGAGAAAGGAGGAGGGTGGCGGCGAGGGGGAGTGAAGAGGGTGACAGAGGCAAGGGATTGGAGGGGTGGGGCTAGTGTTTAATTAACGGTGGTGTTTAATCGGGAGAGGGGGAGAAACACGTCGACGAAAAGGAGGGGAGATGGAGGAGGAGGGCTAGGGTTTAATCGGTGGTGCTGTTGGTGGTGTTTAACGCCGCCTCTGTTGTTGCTGCCGCAGAATATTTCGTTTACTCCTCTCTCTGTTCTCGGTGGGATACAAGATCTAGCTCAGAAAAAGGTAAAAAATGTATACCACTGTCGATGTACAAATTTTGCAAAATGGGTGCATGATAAGCATGCACAAATTGGTTTGTGTCACAGGGTTAGGTGGGTGGTAACTGTCACAGGGGTAACTATCGGCGACGTTGGAGAAGCGGCAGTGCCGGATTGGGCTCGGTGGGGGTGGGTTGTGAAGAAGAAATAAAACAGGGGTATAATGGGTATTAAATTTTTAATTTTGGTGTAAGGGGTATTTTAGCCATTTCCATTTTAGTCTGAATTATGCGGGTCAATGCCGAAATTAACAAATTTGGGTATATTAGCTCAATTTGATAAATAGTTAGGGTTAGTTTGACACAATTAGTAATAAGTTAGGATTAGATTGATACTTTCTCAAATTGCAGGGTTATATTGGCACTTTCAGCCAAATGTTAGGGTTATAAATGTATTTTTCCCTAAAAATTATTTGGTTAAATTACCGTATAAAACACCCCGAAATATAATGTTCAATACCAATTCTATTGTATTTTTGTACGTTAATGTACAATTAAAAATACGTTTAGAAAACTCATTCGACGTATACTTAAATAGTCAGACTATCATATAGCATATAGTTTTTTTATTTGTAAAGAATTTAATCACGTAAATGCATATTTTTAAACACACATACTAATAGGGGTGTAACTAAGAGGGAGACGTGCTAACCATCCCTAAGATCCACCTCTGAAGGTTTAGGTATTGATGAATGTCGAGCGGTGCATGGAAAGCAAGTTGGCAAGAGAATTCCAGCGCCTCCCAACGACGGGGAAGACGACCTGAGCATTTTCTTATTAAAACTTAAAGTACAAAAAATGTTGACGTTGTTTCGTTTAAGTACTTAAAAAATGCCCTCAGAATATGAAACAATACCGTTCCACTTACTCTAAAGGTGAAAAGAATAAATGAAAATTAAATTCCCCAATCGACATCACCAGACCCCAATTTCCCAATCAATTAGCTTCCCTCCAATTTGCTGTCTATCACGCCCAGAACCTCCCCACTTCAGAATGAATTTAGCGGCAACCTCTCTGTCACAGTTCCGTTCAATCTAGGTTGGCCATTTGAACTCGACGACCAGCACTAGAGCGCTGCCCCACTGTCGAATTCCCAAATCTTTGTTATAAGATAAAAGGATTAAACGTAGGTAAATTAGTATGGTTATAACCCCAAGGGGCTCACAAAGCAAAATATATAATTTAACAGATGTTAATGTTTTATTTAATACATACTGTATCTGTGATTGATATTTGATGCAGTTTTGAAAGGGTTGAGAGATATCACACTCATTGTATATATTGAAATACGGGCCTGGAAGGTAAAATACGTAGGAAATACTTGATATAATGTTATCAAATAACTGTTCATTCTACTAGTGCCACATACAGAATTCATTTCTCTATGATAAGGATTACAAGTTCCAAGCTTTTGCCAAATAAAATTTCGAATCAAGTGTTCAAATTTTACAACAAAATATTAAATGTTCAAAAATAGTTTTTTAGCAGTCGATTCAATCTTCTCTGAAAATTAGGTTCTAATTCTATAGAAAATAAGGATGTAATGTTGTGTTTGTATTCATGAAATGGGTTACAATATATAGAGGTACAAAAGACTTATTCAAAAATGAAAAAGAATCTATTCTAAATACAATTAATATTCACATTAGTATTCTATTCCTTAATACTCCCTCTCAAGTTGGAGCATGGGGATCAGTAATTCCCAACTTACCAAACAGTGAATGAAACGGAGTACGTTCAAGAGCTTTGGTGAACAAATCTGCAGGTTGATCAGAAGTGCAAATATGATGAGCAACAATAACGCCAGACTGTACAAGATCACAAACGAAATGATAATCAACCTCAATGTGCTTCGTACGTTCATGGAAAATTGGATTTTCCACAATGTGAAGAGCAGATTGACTGTCGCAAAATAGTCACACGGAGCAGAATGTACAACACCTAAATCGTGAAGCAAAAACTTAAGCTATAATAGCTCACAACAAGTAACTGCTATAGCACGATACTCCACTTCTACAGAAGAACGAGAAACTGTAGGTTGCTTCTTGGTCTTCCATGAAACCAAAGAATCACCAATCATCATAAAATACCCAGAAAGAGAACGCCGTGTAATAGGGCAAACAACCTAATCAGTGCACAAAAAGCAGTCAACTATAAATAACTACGTGAAGAGAGGAATAAACCTTGATTATGATGACTCTTCAAGTAGTGTAAAATTGCAATGCAGCTTGCCAGTGAGGAACACACGGAGACTTCATAAACTAAGCAAGCATATGTACTGAATAACTGAGCTAAGGACGAGTAATAATAAGATAAATGAGATGACTAACCAGACGCCTATACTGCTCAGGATCATCGTAGAGTGACTCATCTACGCGTGCAAGATCATGCTGTTGCTCCATCGAAAAATCAATTGGTTTAGCAGCCAACAAAACAATAGCACATAAAAATGTCAATGGCATATTTCCTTTGCGAAAGTAACATCTCATTCGGTCTTCTAGAAATCTTTATACCCAAGAAATACTTAAGTGCACCAAGATCCTTCATGTGAAAAAAATAGCTCAAGTATTTCTTGAATTCAGATATTAGCGACGAAGAATTACCAGCAATCACCAAGTCATCCACATAGACAAGCACCTGTACAGAAACCGAGTCACGAGAGCAAGCAAAAAGGGTGTAATCTACCTTCCTCTGAACAAAGCCAAATGCACATAAGACCTGAGCTAACTTGGCAAACCAGTTGCGAGGAGCTTATCGCAGACTGCAGAGAGATTTATGAAGCCGACATACAAGGTCTGGGGGCACAGGCAGCCAGGAGGAGGGCGCATAAAAATCTCTTCATGAAAATCACCATATAAAAAAGCATTATGCACATCCATTTGATGAATTTTCCAACCACGAATGACTGCAACAGACAAAAACTATCGAACTGAACTCATTTTTGCAACAAGAGCAAATGTCTCAGTATAGTTAATTCCTTTAATCTGACGATTTCCCATAACCCCCAAACGAGGTTTGTGACGTTCAATGATACCATCAGATTTGAACTTAGTACGATACACTCACTTACAGCCAATTACAGTTTATCTAGAGGAAGAGAAGCCGTAGTCCAAGTCTCATTGTGCTCAAGAATATTAATCTCATCATCCATAGCATAATGCCAATGCACATGCTTCGACGACTCAAAATAAGTGGTGGAATATACACTAAAAGTTACTGCAAACAAAAATCTAGAATGCGTACTAGAAAATTCCGGTATATATACCACTCCCGTAATTATTCTCTTACCCTAATCTACAATCTAATGTACAGTATCTCTAAAGAAAAGATTTATTCTTAAATTCGTAATCTTTCCCCCAAATACACTTTGAAATAGTACCGAAAATTGATTCCTTGGGGTAGCAGCAGCACGAGTGACGCATGTGACAGCGTTTACCCTTTGCGTAGAGGCGTGGTCACTAAAAATATTCAATTTAATCCTTGCCTTACCCTAATTTCAAATAAAATAAAAATAAGTGGAGTAAAATTAATAAAAAGGAATATAAATAAGGGAAGGCAAAGGCAGTGAGTAAAGCACAAGCACGAAGCGCGGTTTGCGGTGTTAGAGAAACAGCGAGTATTTCTAGAGAGAGAGTAGATTTTGTAGAGTGAGAAGAAAGATCAGCGCCACACTACAAAGCCACACAGGAAGAGTCCGAAGCGTGCTGGAAGAACAAACCACTGTGTGACTGTGTTTTTCTTCATAAAAAAAAGGGTTTTAATTTCTCCAAATATCCATCCATGGAGTGGCCTGCTTATCTGGATGAATACGAGAAACTGGTGATTCGTATGAACACTCCCAGGTACGTGTTTTTCAATCTTTGTGATGATTTTTTCATCTGGGTTTCTTTTTTTTTTTTTACAATTTTTGGATGATTTTTTGTTTGAGTACTCTATTTTTGCAAGTATGGCCTTTCCTTTTGGGACTGATATTCCATACTTTCTTGATTTTCTTTTTCATCCTTTTGGATTACCTTAATAAAGCACCCCATGATTTCATTTCCAGAAACCTCTGTTTTTAATTCCCAAAATACTTTGAAAAATTCAAATTTTAGGTCTTTCAGTATTATGCCTGACTTGAATTTTCTCCCATTTGCCCCATTTTCCAGGGTCATGATTGACAATGCCGGCTCTGCTAATGCAACACGCGTTATGGTAAGAAAAAGGAATTCAGCTCATACGGTTGACTTAAGAAAAAGAATTCCTAATATTTTCTTCTATTGAAGTTAATTTATTTTTAAATATTTTTTTCCCAGATCGACAGCGCCAGAAAACATGGTATTCTGTTGGAAGCAGTTCAGGTTCTGACTGATCTGAACCTCTCCATAAAAAAAGCTTACATTTCTTCCGATGGCCGTTGGTTCATGGACGGTGAGCTTATTTTTCCGTTAATTTATCCTTCTGAACTTTCGGGTCACCCGTCTGACCCGGGTTAATTCCGTTATACTGATCGTTGTTGCCGTTTGGTTTGGTTTGGTTTGATTTCTTTCCAGTTTTCCACGTGACTGACTTAAATGGCAACAAATTAACTGATGAGACTGTCATCAATTACATTGAACAGGTAATTAATTCATCAATTTTAAATTTTAAATCCCCTGTTTTAATTCATCGTGATCTTACTTAAATTTTAAATGTTTCCTTAAATTGCAGTCATTGGGTACCATTCACTATGTAAGATCACGATCGATAGAGGGCCTAACGGCGCTGGAGCTCACCGGAACCGACCGCGTTGGACTCTTATCCGAGGTTTTCGCGGTGCTCTCCGACCTGGACTGCAACGTCGTTGAATCCAAAGTATGGACGCACAACGGCAGAATCGCATCCTTAATCTACGTGAAGGACGGCGATTCGGGTTCCCCGATCGAGGATTCGCAGAAGATCGACCGGATCGAGGCCCGGCTCAGGCACGTTTTGAAGGGGGACAACGACATCAGGAGCGCTAAAACCTCCATTTCGCTGGCGGTTACTCACACGGAGCGGCGGCTCCACCAGATGATGTTCGCGGACCGGGACTACGAGCGGAAGCCGATCATCCGGACCAGCGGCGATTCACCCGTGGTCGCCGTGCAGAACTGCTCCGAGAGAGGGTACTCCGTTGTCAACATTCAGTGTAAGGACAGGACGAAGCTTCTGTTTGACGTCGTTTGCACGTTGACAGACATGCAGTACGTTGTTTTCCATGCCACGGTGAATACCGCTGCGGACAGAGCGTACTTGGTAATATTATATGAATTGCATATTGTTATTTTCATACGATTTTGTGGCTTTGATCATGTCTGATCTTGTCTTGTATGAACTGTTTGCAGGAGTTCTTCATGAAGCATACGGACGGAACTCCGATTAGTTCGGAAGCCGAAAAGCAACGTGTGATTCTCTGCCTACAAGCTTCGATCGAAAGAAGGGCATCTCAGGTTTGTTCTTGCCTATTTACACCATGTGAAAGGAATAATCTTGTGAAATATGCTTTTTTTTGACGCGTTAATATTAGCTCGGTTCTTTAAAAGAGTCGGTTTCTGATACCGTTTATGTGCAGAAAGTAATATTTTATTGTTGTCATGGCAGGGGGTGAGGCTAGAACTGAGTGCTGGGGACAGAAGAGGACTGCTGGCCGAGGTGACACGAACCTTCCGAGAAAACGGTCTGAACGTGACAAGGGCAGAGATCTCCACAACGAGGGATACGGCCCTAAACGTGTTCTATGTCACGGACGCAGCGGGGAATCCAGCCGATTCAAAGATCATCGAAGGCGTACGACAAAAGATCGGATTGAATAACTTGAAAGTGAAGGAATTGCCATTGCTCTACCACCAGAAGGCCGAGGAAGAAAGGGACGATTCCAATCCAGGTGGAGGTGTTGGTGGGGCCATGTTGGTGTCACTTGGAAGCATAGTCAAGAGGAATCTCTTCAATTTGGGGCTCATAAGATCCTATTCTTAACCATCATCAACTACCATCACCACACCACACCACACCTATTATTGGGGGTGCAGTTGAGAAGCGACCAGAAACACTATAAACGAGGATGTGTATACATAAGATCAGGGGCATTGCGAAGTGATCAGGAGCACTGTAAATGAGCGAAGTCATGTTTTAGTACAAAAAAAAGAGGAGGGATGCGTGTACATAAGATTAGGGGCGCTGCGAACGAGCGAGATTATGTCTCAATAGTTAGTACAAAGAGGAGGGACGTGTGTACATATGGGAGGAGAAAGGGGAAAAAAGTTCATTGTTGTCTAACAGCATAATATATTGGTTGGATTGGATAGGTAGAAACATTAGCTAGAAGTTGGATGGGACGTGGGAGCCACTACGTTATGTGAAGCTTCCAAATTTGAAATTTGAAAAGGAGGGAGAAGAGAGAGAGAGGGCGATAGTTGGTTTGTTGGCAGGTAAGGTTTGGTGGTCGGTTATTATTTATTAGAAAGAAGAAGAAGATGAGGTGCTATTATAGTATTAGTAGTAATATTATTATTAAGCAATAGCAATATTAGAAAAATGGGAGGTCAAATTGTTTGTACATAGATTAGATTTGTAAATATTAGTACGTATTATTATTCATTTTCCCATAACCCCTTAGACTCTCTGTTTTATACTCCCTCTGTTTAAAAAAGTTTGACACACTTTTTTTACCTTTTTTCTCAAGGCATATTTGATCATTAATAACTTTTGCTATGTATAATAATATCAGGTAAAATTTTAATATTTGGAAAGTACATGCTACGAAGAATCCAACGATACCTAACATGATAATATTACTACTTATATATTACATGAAATTTATGGTCAAACATGACTTGAAAAAATTGATTAAAAAGTGTGCCAAATATAACTGAACGGAGGGAGTAGAAGAAACCGATGCAATAGTGGTGGGGACTTGTGCCTCAATAGAATAAGACGGAATAGAACTTGAGTCTTTTTCCATCACCGAAACTTGGGAAAAACTTAG
>JAUOBV010000009.1:2728440-2738693 GCA_032360425.1 Rubia occidens
TGACCCTGAACATGAGGGGAGGTTTTAAGTATTAAGTTGCTGTTTTATTATTACCTCAAGATCAATAACAACAGACTGCTTCAAACATTCTTATTTTGTTCTTGATAGAAATCCACACTTTTCTTCTGAACTTTTATAGTGTAATAGTAAAGCATAACGTTTCACATCTATCAACTGAAGCACGCTTTACTTTTTGGTTGATGTTTAATAACTATCAACCGAGTCCAGGGGACTTCTGTTCTGGTGTTGATTCTTTATATATGCCACTTCTGCCCTTCATTAGGTGATTCCTTGTTATGTATCCCAATGTGCTTCTGCTTGGACTTTGATATTTGATATCTTTCTTTGTATTTTGGATTAGTTTTGTTCTCAAAAAGTTTAGCGAAATCGTAGCAGCAGAAGATCAATGAGTTTGGCTCTGTTTTGATACATTGATCAGCGAAGAGCTTCAGGGAAACTGCATTGGTTAAAGAGAACTTATAGACTGAAGAAAATTAAGGGAAGTATAGAAGCAGTGAATAAAATTTTGCTGTATAAATATCCACCAAAATTCCCATCGAAAAACTCAAGCTATGTCTAATATAATGGTGCTTAAAAACCAAAGTTCCTCAAATATGATACTTTTCTGATCGGTAGGGTCATTTTTCTAGGAGTGTACTTTATTAATAACTCTACAATATCAATAGTCACAACTAAGCTTCTATCTCAAGACGTCTTTTGAATATATATAAAAAAGATATTGATTATTAGTTTATTAAGAACCTAAAGCCTTGAGAGATGGAATTTTTAAAATTCTTCACGGTGATATGATAACGAGACTTAAATGCAGTTGTATACCACATTCAAAATTGTCTTTGAAGTTACTCCTTCCATTCAAAGTACTGGCTTTTCCTCCCTCTTTATTCCATTTATGTCTTTACTTTTTAGCTGTGGCATAATTGATTTTAAACTACACTTGTCTATACAAAGTAAAAGGATAGGAAGTAAAAACAAATTAGAAATAAAAAACTCTTCATGCAGAAGAGAAAACATTTGAGACAGAGGAGAGGACTCTTCATGAGGGACAGAGGGAGTACTTTGTTATCCTCTATTGGACTGTTTTTCCTGCACTTGTCTCATTTACTGGATTTCAATATGTGCTTCTGTTCTGTCAGATGAATCCTCGCATTTTAATGAGTAAACTGGTCACTTCCTGGGATTATTTTCTATAAAATGTTGTTTACCTGCCAATTGTAAAACTATAGAGGACCATCTGCTTGCCAAATTTTTTGATCGTTTTCTTATGGTGATGATTTTATCATTTTGCCTCACAGAAGTTTTTCTTGCATGTTGGACCATTTCCCTCTTGCAGCATCTTTTTTTACTCCTGTGTTCTTTTTTCAGATTCTCTGGCGGAAAAGTGAAATGGGGCCAAGTCAATAAACTTTTTGAAGTTCGAGGGTTGGAGTTATACTGTAGAAGCTTGGGAGCAAATCTGGATTTTACGAGTATTCAGGATACATCATATTTGAATCATGAATATGTCCACCTGTTATTCCCGTTGGATGTCTTATTGTCTCTTTTGGTATGGATGTCATATCATTCCAAAGTATTTGTTTTGGCAAACGTTAGTCGTTTGGCACTTTATTTTCGAAACCATTTTTCCTGTTTGACACATTTTTCCTATTGGTGTCTGTGTATGACTGATAAAATCTCTAATTAAAGAAAACCTCTGCTCTAATAATGACATAATTTAGGGCAAGATGATGGTGAGTTTGCCAACACTTATATCTTGTAGGTCTTTCCTGATTATTCGTGACTAACCGCTTCTATAATTGAATTCTTATATATCTTAATGTCATCTTCTCTGTGATTGCTAGTTGGTAAACGTGTCCCCTTTCTATTGAGTAGAGGTATAGATTTTGTATTTTGAGGGTATATAATGCATATTGAAATACCGAAAGGTCTATTTGTAACTGTAAATAATAGACTGGGCTCTGATTCACAAGATATTCGGCCAATTGAATATGATTTTTTTGTTGGGTTAGCTTCTCAGTTTTAGTTTCAGTTCAGTTTCTCGTCAAGCTTAATGCTCACTGTAGTTTCTAGCTCTGGGTTCCTGTCTTTCGTTCTCAGTGCTCAAGTTCAAACCAAGTGAAGTTCACTTTTTAACTTATACGGCACATTATTTAGAATTAGATTAAGAAATCCTTTGACTGATCTAATATGTGGCTGGATAATAGTTTTGGAGGAAAATCTGTTGACCCAGTTAGGGCGACTAGTTGTACTCTCGACAGTGAATTGGTTTTTCCTTTTCTGATCTTTCACTTGACTGCAAGCAAAAGGGTTAACTGTGAGAGACATTAGTGAAGGAAAGGCTGTGAGTGCCTCCCATAGTTTCCTTTGGTATGTGTTATTACATGTATTTCCGAATAGTACATCTCATTCTTTGCCCTAGAGTTTGTATATTGTTGGTTTTCTCTCTAACTATGAATGCATGCGTGCTTGCTTGCTAGTTGCTGCCAATTACTGTTTCTTTTGATGCCTTATATTCTTCAGGTAGACCAGCATAAATATGTTTGTTGTACAGAATTTTCCCTTTCTTCACTGTTACAGACCTAGTATCCTGGATAAGTAATTTTACTGAATATGCAAGACTGTATCTGACATGTCTACTTGGCATATTGTGTGCCCCTTGCATGCCCACATCCCTTTCTCTTACTTTCCTAAATGTCACTTATATTCAGGTTAATATATCAGGAAAGCTTGAGGATGATGCTCCTCAGTATTATGTCAACATCGAGTTAGATAATCTGGTCTGAATAATTCTTACTGTCTCTGTTATTTGACTTTTTTTTCGTCAAGATTTAGGATGAATGACAATGCTGTACTTTTTTTTCCAGGTTGCTTCTCTTGATGAAGTTCAGATACAAAAGATACTCATGCTTTATGATTATCTGTCTACATGCCAATTGAGAGAGAAGTAAGTTTATTAATATTTTTTAACTTTTGCAACAATAATAATATTTCTGATTCTCTCCACTCCTTTCAGTTGGGGGCTGCTTATATCAGCATATTATGTATAGATGTCTGTATCCTTTAACTTTTGTTTATGGCATTGTTTGCATAATTTTGCTGCCAGCATTACTCTCTGGTTGGTTCCCTGCCTTGTCTTGCCAGAAGAGTTGGCCTTTTTTTAACCCATCATCTTTTTTCTTCCAATTTCAGGAACGGGACCTTAATGTTCTTCTCTAATATAAAGGAAGGGATAATGCATTATAAAGGAAGTAAGGGTGGTCCCAGTAGATTAGAAAGTGAGATACAAATAATGTGGTTTTGAGATATATGGAAACCTGTAGATGCCTAATACAGTGTATACATGACATTAAAATAGGAAGGAAAATACTTGGTAAAATACCATCATGAAATAAGATATATTTAGGCCTTGTGCGAATTTGTTTTGGCAGAATAAGATTGTGATATATATTCCATACAGCTTATTATTGTTGGTAATACTTGGAAGAAAATCAAATATTGCTGAGTAGTCGAGGCCTGGAGGGTCCTTGGACGGGGTTTGTTACCTTTTCGTAGTATCAAACAAGAAAAAAGTAGTTACTTAAAACACCAATCACCAATAGTTAGTACAATTCCTTTTGTAAATATAAGTTTTGGCTGAATAGAAAATGTCTTAAGGTATGAAAAATAGCAAAGAATGAATAGTAGAGAAAATGTAGAGCTGGAGTTTATTAAAGCTGCCACCAATACTCCTGCAAGATATATACAAATGTTTCTAACAGCAGCTTTGCTGCTGTCTAAAGTAAGCAAAGAAAAATGAATTTTTATGAAGCAATGGGTGCCAATCCTTGACTGTAGTAGTCTCACTAAGGCCTCTGCATTTCCTATCTTTTCTGAAGCTCCTTGCACCCAGTCTCCTTGTATAATGCCATAATCCCTTGCTGACTACCGACATTAAGTAAATGAGATGCTTCTGGAAATGTGAGACTGCACTCAATACTTTAAGGGCCTTCTTAGCTTGACTAGAGATTAGTTATGGTTTTGGCTTTTCTGAATGACCAATATGGCAACAGTGACAATAACTTTGTGGAAAGCTCATTAAAGCAAACGAACATATAAACCCAAATACTGATGATTCTTGACTGGCGATTATTTTAAAATGTATCATATATGCTTGTTATAAATGTTAACACTCTTTTCCTGCTGGTTTATGCATAATGTTGGCCCAAGGAATATATTCTCTGAAAGCAAGTTTTATGATCTCATTATCATTTTGAAAAGGCTTCTGCTATACTTAGCTGTTAGTTTTTTAGGTATGGGCGTTATCGTCCTTGGCAGAATCCTTTGCATAAAAAGCTTGCTGGTTGGCAAATAGCATGGTGGCACTATGCTCAAGAATCTGTGCTGGCTGATGTGCGGAAGAGGTTGAAGAGAACTTCTTGGAAATATCTTGGAGAGCGGCTGTAAGATTTCTGCCTCTATAGGGATTTATTTTTCTTGTTGGAAAATTTTCCTGTTGTACCGTCCCAGAGATCATCATACCTTGAAGTAGCACAGAGATTGAGAAAAGTGAAAAGAATAAGAAAAAGTAATATATGAGTGAATAAAATAAGAGAAAGTAATGTGAATTAATCGATGATTAGATAGAGAGAAGAAAAGTGGATTATAGAAGGGTATATTGTATGGTGAGTGGCAGTGGAGATCCATCCCAAAAGTTGTAAGATTAAAAGTGTGAAGAATACTTGGGGACGAAGGAAGCATAAAGTTTGTTTCAAGTGATTCATGAGAACATTAAGTTTAATATATTAATTTTCGAACTTCCCTTTACATGCAGTGGTGTACGTCGGAAGTACATGAACTTGTACAAAGCCAAGTTGAAATGTCTTCAAAAAGATCAGGTTTGCAGCTTATGTTACTTAATTTGGATTCATCAACAAACAGTTTCTTGCATGTAGTTATTAACTCTACTATACTAGTTGGCAAAAGCATCATTCTTGTGCTGCTAAAGATTTGATGATTCACTTGTATGTCCATAGAGCTACACTTGCTAGCTGGAGAGTAGCTACATTTTAACTTATTTGTGCAATTGACCCCACTTGCATAAAATTACTAAAAGTGTGGTGAAGTTTAGTTAATATATATGATTGATCCAATGGAAGAATTACAATTGGGGGTCAATCCTATTTTGAAGGGGAAAAAATTCTTTAATTTCAGGTTTCAACTGTATAACCATTTTTAATGGGTCCAAGGACATATTTTACAAAGAAATTTATTTCTTTTTAATCTCTTTCTCACTTCAATCATTGATACATTTTAGCCTTTGTCTACCTAGAAATTTAATCAACTAAGTCACAATCTTAAATTTAACCCATTAACCAAAAAATCTCGCTCGGCTACTCCTTGCCAGATGAGAATGATTTCATTACTCAACTCACAGCAGCATAAAACCAACGTCATCTTGAAAATGGCATATCAATACGGAGAGTGTGTCAACCTTGGTATGCCCCTTCAGTTTTGCAACTATGCGGTTAATTGCATGTGATGGTTTAGTTTGTTATAGTCCTACATGGCTGTTTTGGGGTTTCAAAGTACTAGCATAAAAAAGCAAAATGTCAGTTTTAAGGTCATCTCCAACCATTAACACTATTTTTGGTGTTACACTACTCCAAATTTGGTGTTGGTACAATAACTTTACATCATTTCTCTCCAATTAACAATACTAAATTTTACACTAAAAAGAATATTTCATTATATGCTATTATAAATATTATATTTTATTGCTTTCTTTTACTTTCCATTTTATATTTTAATTTATGTACAATTATGTTAATTAAATTTAGCATATATTAATTTAGATAACAATAACTAAATGAGACTGCATAAATTTAAGTTTAATTTTTGAAGTTAAATATCTGTATAAATTTATATTTAATAAAATTATAAATATTGTTAGTTTAATATCTACTTATATTTAATATGTTGTGTGATTTTAAATTAATTCTTAAATATTTTATTACAATAATAATAATGATTACACTACATTGATATAAGTACAATAGAAATGTATATAGTTATTTTAAAATTAAAATTTTAATCTTAAATTATTGTTATTTTTAATCTAGAGTCTGTCTCTTCAAAGATGGTATTTTCATGAGTTATGGAAAGATCAAGGTTTAAATTGCAAATTAGAAGAAATCAAGATAAAATTTTCAAGTTGCATTAATCGGGTTAAACTTATAGCCACTGCATGTTGCATAATAAAATTTTTATATTGCAACTAAAAGCTTTTGCCTATCTATAATTCTAATTCAATCCCGTCTTTCCATATGCTTATGGAAAGACGGTTTTCCCCAAGATTTTGCTTTTAATCTAATATAATATATAATTATTATGAATATTATTTGTATTTATATCAATAAACTAGAATAAAGATAAATGTAAAATTAATAACTAACTAAAACTGATGAAAGTAAATAAATAACAAAATTCAAATGTTGGAATAAAATACTAATATCCTATATTTGGTGCAACGAATAGTAAAACAACAAAATACAGTGTTTTACTGTTAGTGTAATGCAGATGACCGTTGGAGATGTCAAAAAATATAGTGCTGCACTATTATATATCCGTTACTCACATACTACATTATATTTAGTGCACCCTCGGAGATGCCCTACTGGGATTTACCTATTTCTATGTTACTATAAGTAGAGTCAAAATCAATATGCAGAAGTAATAATAGGATAGCTGTGAAAATTGGTGAGTATAAATTAAATTAATGTAAAAGTCTTAGATTATTAGGTTACACCATTGAAGGAAACAATAGAATTGATTAAGATATCTCTCATAGAATTCAAGTTGGTTGGAACAGATGGAGAAGTGCATTCTACAGGCTATGGATGAGGATCACGATTAAGATAGTTTGGACTTGGACATGCACATAGGAAACCTGTAGATTCGACTAAGGTGAAAAGTTGGGAAGTATAATGTTCATATGGCCTAAGAAGACCTAAAAGAATTGGGTGCAAATGATAAAGAAAACAATTTTAATCTATATAGCTTCTGTAGCTCAACATTATTTTGAACTTTGTGTGTGCGTGTGTGCTGTTTGTGTGTGTTTGAGAGCTTCTCTTGCCTTAAATTTCTTAGGTAATTGGAGAAGATATTCTCCAAGCTTTGGAGGAGATCGAGAAGCTGTCTGATATAGATGCCATATTAAGTTACAGATCTGTTGCAGAGCGCGAGATGAAGGTATGCTGTTTTTTCTTGGAGAGTTCGAGATGGCATCCCTATCCTGAAGAGAACATCTTGTCCAGGCAGTTTTTTTTTGCACCTTTCCTTGATTTTAGGCTGGAGGAGATTTCCTTGGTTGTCTGCGTATCTGGGTTCTTAGGCCCCCTCTCTTTATTTTTTGTTTTTCGGTGCGACTTTATTTTAGAAGTATTTCAATTTTATCGGAAACGTAAATGGTAAAAAGGTGTATATTGAATTGTAAAATGTAAATGGGGAATGTAAGTCTACTTTAATGAATTTAAAGTAAAAAAGGAATGAAAAAAGAAAGAAAGAGATCAAAGTCCTGCAACCCTGGCACTTTTTATGCATGTTGTATAGATTAATTCAGGTATGCTGAAATTATCATTATTGTGTTACTAATCTTGTAGGACGTACTATTGACTTCACATAGTAGTCATGGAGGCAGTGCTGCCATGCGTGATGTGCCATTTGAAGAGGAGCGTGCTTCGAGCAAGCCTCGTGGATGGTTGAACTGGCTGTCAAGGGGAATGCTAGGTGCTGGTGGGACAGATGATTCTAGTCAGTTCTCTGGCGTAATTTCAGATGAAGCTATCAAGGTAGGCACAGATGTCTGTTTGCAACTTTAATTGAACTATATCAATCTACCTATTGCCCATACTTGCTGTGTTCAGCTCATCCATCATTTTTTCTGCAGGATATATATGAGGTGACAAAATTTCAGCCTGCTCCTTTATCCAATGGAGAGAAAGATTCACCAGCTAATGAAGTTTTCCTGTCTTCAGTAAAGATTAACATACAACAAATTTCTTTTACTGTACTGAGCAAGTATGTTTTCTTTTTTTTATCCTAGTGACTGATATAGCTACTATAGAGATTTACCCCACTCATACAGTTTCGTACGTAAATATAGCAGCACATTCAATATTGACCTGATTAGAAATACTTAGACAGTTTATAATTTCCATAAGAGGATAAATATGTTTTTGGTTGATTGGGACTTGGAGTGATCTGGCGTTGTTTAAAGCACTAGCTAAAACTTAAGGAATTTTTATGTTAGTGTTTGGAAACATAGACTGTAGTGTGCATGTATTGGTTCTGGTTTTTGTTTTTGCTAAGACGGGTTTTAATTTTGTTTTTGCTTTTCAGACTGTAATATGCTGGTCTTGGATCTGCTTTTGGTTTTTGTTAAGACTGGTTAAATTTATTTTCTTTCCATTGGGTTCTGAATCGAGTTTTGAAAGGGGGTTCTGATCCTCAGAACTAGTAATCTCAGGTCATGCCAAACGAATTTACCTAAAACTTAGAATTCAAAAACAGTTTTGAAATCTATAACCCCAAATAAAGTTTCGGTCCACACTAGTTTTGATTCCAAATCAAAACCCACCCAAAATCCATGTGTTACCCAACTTTAGACTTTTTGAAGGATGAATGACTTCTTTTAAATGGTTGAAGGAACAGAAATTTTCTTCCAGAAAGCAGATAGTAATTTCACTTTCCATGTTTTAAAGATAAAGATGATGGAGGGGATAGTAATGTTTAAAAAATGGGGATATATGTAGTAGAAGAATGCTCATGAGTGGGAGGTGGTAGTTTATCTTGGTTAGATTTTTAACGATTTCTGGTTATGACAGTTCATTGTAAGACTTATTAGCTTCTAGGCAAATCAGTTGTCAGATAATGTGATTAATTTATGTTGCTTATGGGTTTGAAAGAAACGAAGACCTTTGCATTGACAATCAAGGTTGTGGTTCTCTCTGTCTTTGCTGTAAACCAATCACAGTAGCTGAATTCCAGGGTGCTATTTCTTATTAGCTGGCTTGAAGATCTGATAGAGTTTATTGTTCGTTAGCTCATCTTCTTTGTTCTTGGAAGCCTTTCAAATGAACTTACTCACTGGTTCGATGGCTAATTGAATTTGGTAGTGTATGTGTCAATAAGTAGTAGTTTGACCTTTCAAAAAGAGGCTGAAAGATTCTCGTTATTTTCTCCCCTAGTATATTTATACCAAAAGTTCTGCAGCATTGTTTTCATTAGCATTATATTCGCCTAGTTAGCTTCAATTCCATCTCTGATCTGTAGTTAGTTAATTGTCAGTACTTGCAATTTTCAATTAATTCACTCTTAGGAGAGTCTTCTTTTTAGCCACAAAAAAAGATCTGTTATCCTTCCTCGGTATGTGTGCTACATGCACATCTTTCTTTTCTGTTTGATATATAAGAGGGCTCTTAAATCAGGTCTCCTAAAATATGATTCGATTTATTCCTTTGCAAATTATTGAGCTGCGAGTTTCTGTCCTCTATAGGAGATTGCATTGTGCAATTGCTCGTTTGAGGCTGGATGCCATATCTTCTGAGTTAAATATTTGGGAAGGGTCTACAAGAATGACTGCTACAGTTACTGGAGCCCAGTTTCTTAACCCTATGAACAATCAAGTTATCCTGTGCACTAGAAAGGTTTGTGTTTGTCTATAATAATATCACAACTCTCATTCCTTTCATACTTCCTGTTAACTCCAGGTGATTTACTAGGAGTACAAATCTTGTCTTCTAGTTCAGAATGACTAAAAGTAACTCGATGTGAAGTGTTTGCCTATGATTGTCTGCAAGAAGTTTACGTGTTAAATCTGCTTGCTCTATGTAAAATTGCTTGTATAACCTTGTATCCAAGTATTTTGCTCAAATATTATGTACAGTTGTTCAGAGTCTTCAGACGCTAGAGCTATTAATCTTTCTTATAAAAATGGCTTATCCTGTGATCTCTTAGCAGAGAGTGGGAGGCCATGGATTTTAATCAAAAACTATTTGAAATTAGAATAACTAAAAACTCTAGCATTTGAGCATTTTTGTTTTTGGATATCCCAGTTTTATCGAAATGAGTGCATATCATTTGCCATTGATTTTGATCAAGGTTGGCTTTGATGAGTAGTTCTTTTGTATGGCTTGGAACCCCTTGGACCCTGTATAGAACGAAGGAATTGAGAGCATAAAAAACAAGAAACAAGTGAG
>JAUOBV010000009.1:2743904-2755259 GCA_032360425.1 Rubia occidens
TCATTATAATAGCAGCGGTTAAACTGTCATGTGACTCTTGCACGTGACAAGTTTATCTCAATTTTGCAGGGTATTTTAGTCTTTTTCAGTTTTCCCTTTTTTCCTTTTTCGCTTTCTTTCTTCCTCTTCCAGCTGCTCTGTCACCTGCCAGCCACCATCCACCATCAGCCATCACTAACAGCAATTTTTCAGCGAACCCTAGCATCCACTAGACATACACAGTCACACCCAAATTCAAATAATTTATCAACAAAAGGGAATTCATCACTAGAAAATTCCACTGGGAAATTTTGATGGGTGATGAATGTCCATGACCATGGGCTCATCCATCCCACCGGATCCCCAATGCCAATCATGACCTGAAATGTCCTATTTATCTTCACTCTTTCGACAGGAAAATGATGTCTGCTATGTTATGGTTTTGAAAGTAGAAAATTACAAGTCTCAGATCCCTATTCTTCAATTGCCTGGTGCCAAATCCGAGAGTTTTACAAATCCCATCTCATTGTTCCATAAACCTTCGCAATGACTCCGGCAGCACTTAATTGTCCTCTGCAACGACTCCGGTGCCGCCATATCAGAGGAGGTAGCGTCATTTCCATGACGTGCGGAAGCGCCCCTAGGCCGCTATGGAGATTCACGATCCGTGGAAGAAGACGAGGCGGTGGCTTGGCACACTCGACACTGGCGGGGAGGCGACGCTTAACTATGACGATGTCAACGGCTCAACGCTACCAGGAGCCTCCGTAAATTGAAGGTGAAGACAGACTTCGGTGAAGGTACCTCCAGCCTCTCGATATCGCCACCGGTCACCATACAGTTACCGAATGTCAACCAGCAGTTCCTCGCCTAGAAGTTCCTGCATCTGTGGTCGCCTGTTTTCAATAGGAGAGAGCCGTGGAGCTATTGAGGAATCACGCCGAGGCCAAAAACTACATTTTTAGGACAATTTTGTTAGTGCCTAAAAACTACATTTTAGACATTTTTAGGGCCCAAAAAAATCATTAAGTCTATTCAAAAGAGAAACGAAACATTACTATTTATAAAATTGTAATTATAATAATATAGAATGAAATTAAATATTTAATTACTTTAAAAAACCTTGGTGAAGGTGGGTAAAAGCTCCCCTTTGCCAAGGACCAGCTGCCCAGCCAAGAGTTATCACCTGCCTGGGAGTTTCCTTTTTTTTAGGTTTACACTGTTTATAAATGTTTTTTTAATAATAGTTGATGGTAGAGAGTTTGTTTTTGAGGCTTACATTTTAAATTTTTTTGTTGTATTGCTTTTTTTTGGAGACCTTTTAAAAGTTTTTCGATTTAAACATTGAAATTTGAGAGGATAGAAAGAAAATGATAGATTTAAGATGATTTTTTACTGAAAAAGGTAAAATAGAATAGAGATGACTTTGTTAGGGCTGTAATTATCAAAAACAGGGCTGTGAATAACAGTTCCCCGTTAAATATGACAAAATTGATTTAATGAATTAGTATCTTCTAGGTAGCTTAACAAGTTGCACTTCATTGATTTTATGAGTTCTCTTATTTCAGGTCCATGTCAGCCTACCTCCCATTGTTTTCCATCTTTCACCATCCATCTTTGGCAGCATGATGAGTTTAATCGCATATTTTGATAAATTTCATTTGGAACCAGATGGCTTGAATTCAGCTGGTGTACTTCATATCAAGTCAAAGAGAATAGGAACTTCTGAAGTTTTTTGGTGGTCTCTAACTGCAAATATTGATTCTATCCTTTTAAAGGCCGACCTTGAAAATGATGAGGAAGATGGGTATTCTGTCATGCTTTTTCTTCAAGCTGTTGACTTTGGGTATGCTACTTGCCTCTTAATTTTCTCTTTGCTTGCATGTTGATTCAATAATGTGATTATCATCAGTTGCATGGAATTTGATGTTAACTACATGCAGTGTTGATTTGTTCTGTTGTCATTGAGCATTACGGTAAGTGTTTGTCCCCAGCTTCACTGAACACTGAAGGGAGAACAATCCCTCTGTACTGAATAAAGAGTCTGCGAATGTTTAGCATATTTTTCAACTATAACAACACAATGGCAAGATATGATCCATATATCTCATTGCACATAGCTAGATAAAGACTTGGTTTTGAGCAATAATTGCTGTATCTGAAATGAGGCTCTATAGTTGCAGCAATAAGACCCCACCTTAGCATATTGCATTGGGATATGTGTTTCACTTCTTTGTCTGTCTCTTACAACTTTATTATCCATATTCTCCAAGATATGTTCACTTTGTTTCGACTGAACTGAGCACTGCCGGTAAGATGTAATCCACAGTCCCCCCCACAGTGGGATAGCGGCTTACTTCTAATGGTCTCAACTTTTATGGAATGACCTCTGCTAAGTGTTAGAAAGCCTGGTCAATTAATCTTGTGTGAGGTCCCAGTTATAAAAGGTTTCAGAATGAGTGTAGCACCCATAGATGTGTATCTGTGTTAACCCCTGTTCCTAAGTGGATGTTTCTTTCCAAGGGATATTTATATGTGAGTATGTTATCATTGTGTGTGCCAACCCACTTGGAGGGATAAATGCTTCACAGTTGATGATGAGGATGTAGGCATAGTGTCTTGATTAGGTGGCTGGGGTTGATGATACAATTTCCTATTAGATATCCAGCATATTTGTTGGTTACGAGCTCTATTGGCATGTGGAATGAATTACACTTTCAAATGGCACCATGACAAAGTTTTCATGTGCAACAATCATTTTACTATACATGAAAAACGTAGAAATGTGACAATGGGTAATGCGCAAGACAATCTGTGGGGTGAAAGGAGTGAAAATAATTGGTATAAAATCTTTGGTGCTCATCCTTACTGGATTGAAGGCTTCTTGTTGACTATACTCTCTTATAGTGTTCAAATACAGTTTTCTGATACTTAACAGTCAAATTCGTATCTTTTGGTTCCTTGAATGGGAAAATTCTTTACCATCTTCTAAGCAACTATCTTCTCCCTTGAAACAGCTGCTCTACATGTAGTGCTTTTAGAAAATGAGTTAAATACTTGAACTTTTCATACAGTTTTGATGGGGCAGAGTTCCTAGAGTGCTGGCTTTCAATGGAGGTGTTACGCATTGTTTCTTGTCCCAATAAAAATGAAGGAACACAGTATATTCTTTGCTCCTCTGAAGTTAAGCTATCTTCAAGTCTTGAAGAAGACTCAATTGATAGTGATTTGGATGCGCATAGGTGCTTGCAAATGCGTTTTGTATCTTGCAGTGGGCTGGAATCATCCTCTAACAAATGTGATCTATGCTTAACTAATATTGACATCCACTACTACCCATTCATAGTTTTGCTTGTGGTTCGATTCATTAATGACATATTGGAGTGTGGAACTTCCTATTTTAACAAGGATAGTGGAGCCATGAATGGGAATATTCTGATTGCTAGACCACATTTCAATTTCCAAAAATATGGATTTTCAAATTTTGTTGAAACAGGATCATCTGAAGGTTCAAGTATTCCTTTAGATTATTTTCCTTTCATTACCGTTCCCAATTTTGGTCCTCTGGTTGCCTTTGAGAATTCAAGTATTGATGGTATTTCTGAGTGGAGGAAAACTTATAATTTACGAGCAAGGAAGGTTCAATATCCGAAGTTCAGCTTCAGAAAGGGACCCAACTGTTATAATGGCCTTTCAAAAAGATCCGAAGATTCTGGGGGTTATTTACTGAAGAATTCTGATAGTAATGAAACGTGTAATGTTGAAACAAGCTTTGATTATATTAAGTTGCACTTTCATGATTCAGCATGTGTAATTGGAACCATGTCTGTTGTCACTGGTAAATTATCAGGTTCTTTCAGTGGTGGTTGTTTGGACATTTTATGTTCTACTGAAGGATTAGTGCTTTCTTCATCTTGGTGGACTCAAACTGCTAATGGCTTTCTTTGGGGTCCATTACTTCCCAATCTCTCTCAAATTCTGAACATACGTGCAAGGAAAGAGCCTGGTAGTTCACTGGAATTAAGTTTCAGTGCCCAACACGTGTCATGTACGCTACCCCCGGAATTTCTTGCTGTGATGATTGGTTATTTCTCTTCAACTGACTGGAGCAGCAGCTCTGAAGAGAGGCCTTTGACTTCTGCTAATTCTGAGGGCATGGATTTGCGATTGAACAACTCCTTGGTGTATAAATTTGAGATCCTGGACTCTAATTTGTTCATACCTGTGGTGAGATGTGGTGATCAGTTATTGAAGCTTGATGTTCAACATCTCCTGGTTTGTTTTGTGGAAAATAGTGCTTTTGATTTGGTATTCAAGGGAATCCCTCCTGAGTGCCCAGTTATAGCTGATAATTTTTTTAACAAGAATCATTGTTTGAACTTATTTGGAAGAGATTTATCTCTGTCATTAGTTTTGATGAAAGATGACCTGTTTGATTTCTCAAGATTTGGTCACCTTCCAGGTTACCAGAGCTTTTCCTTAGTGTCACTATTCAGTGCTGATGCTTGGATTAGATTTCCGATAACTGAGTCCGCTAGTTCCTTTGCTTATCCAATTTATATCATTGCAACCATGTACAATTGCCAGTTTGATGCCACAGGTACGACCAGATATTAATTATCTTTTCAGAATTTTCTACCTGTCGTTTTATTTTATTTATGTGTTTTCGGTTTGGGTTACAGGAAAATGGACTGTGGCTGGGTATGAAGCATTGTTGGATGTAATAAATGAGTTTTCTTGGGTGGACATGGAATGCACATTGTTTAAATCTGATCTCTTAGAGTTTCTTCAGTCAAAGAAAAGAATAAGGGAAAATACTCTTCTCCCTGGAGATTTGGGTGTTACAGCTACTGAAATAAGCATATTTGCTTCGTCTGTGTATGTTAGGCTGCATTTGGAAAATGTAGAATCGACCGTTTCTGAGCTTATTGCAGAAGCTGAATTGCGATTTTCTTGCTCAGTATCACTAACCAATGATAATGTGTATGAATTAGATATGGCCTTGACTCATGTAAGGCTTTTCTCTTCACTCAATTCTATTGTGCTTGTGGAGTGCCCATCATTTGACTCTAGGCCATCATCTCCTAAAATGAGTTTATCTATGTTAGATCGGGATGGAAACAAACTTCTAGTAACTCTGTCCTGTGTGAATGTTTGGATGCATATGTTTGACTGGAGGGAGATCAATACGTTACTTGACCATTACAGATCAATACCTTCACAGATATTAACAGTGAATGCATCACCAAAGAACATGAGTAGTCATGAAAATGTGGTTGCTTCTCAATCTTCAGTTACATCAAGCTTTGTTCTTCCAGAAAGCCCAAGCTACAGAGCTGCTTACTCTGCTATGAAGTTGGAAGGGGTTTCTATAACAACTTATATTCCTGTTCTAGTTAATAAAGATATATATAACATTCTTGAGGAGCCCCCAATACAAACCCATGGGTCTCATGATGCTTCTAGTGATTTTAGTGATGGTAACCCACATAACTTTGTTGCTCTTATATTAGAAAGCAAATGCAGTGAGGTGTTTAGTGATGGCGATAAGATGATAGCAGAAATTAGATTGGAAAAAGTTGAGGGCATAGTGAATCTCTGCAGGAACATTACGCAGAGAACATGGTCACTTTTTGAATTGTTTCAGGTCAATATGGAAGCTGAGTTTTTCAATACCGTGGCTGTTCGAGCGAAAGCAAAATTGGATGTTTCTGTTGAAGGTCTTGATGTGTGGCTTTCAAATGACTTGTTTTACTTCCACTCTATGTTATTTGAAGTTCCTGAATCCACCGGATCTTCTCAACCGATGTTCAACAGTTTTGATTTCAACATGCAGCTAAGGAAACTGACCATGCTTTTGAATGATAGAAAGGTGAATCTGATTCTATAATTTCTAGGATAAGATGGTTCAAGAGATCATGATACTTACTCTCTCACCTATCAAGCTAATAATTAGCTTATCCAGATAAATTTGTTGCGACATTCTTTTCTTGATGTATTGTGATCTTCATTCATGCTATAGGTTGTGTTGATATTGTTCAGTATCTCTGAGATTGACTTGAATTTTCCAAATAATAAACATGTGTGTACTCTTAAATAGACGTCCATAGAAAGGCATTTTTATGTACCACCAGAAACAAAGTATGTGAAACATAAAAAATGCAAACTTTGAGTTGATAGACCCAACTTTTTCTTGGCTTTTGATTATGAGTCCCCCATCTGAATGATCGATCTCAACAAGTGGATTAATCATAAATGTTCTTTAATTGAGAGTTGGTTAGAGCTATCTTTCTTAGTTTGTTAATGCCCTTGCAGTGGAGCCCTTGTGGGCTTCTTATGGAGATTCTGATGACAAGCTTGCTCTTACGTGGTAGCAAAACTGATAGTGGAGTGGAAGGATCAGTTGCAGGTGATCTTCTAGTGAACTATAACAATATTGACAAGGTGAAGTGGCATTTGGCATAATTTTGTTAATCTAATCTCCTATTAATCTCTTTTGGCTTTCTAATAAAGACATATCTCTGTCTGCAGGTCTCGTGGGAGCCCTTTGTGGAGCCCTGGGAATTTCAGTTGTGCTTTTCCAGAAAGTATGACGTAAATACGGTCCTAAATAATGCTATGGTGACCGATATACATCTCAAATCAGTGGTGCAGCTTAACATGAATATTACTGAGTCGCTGATTGAGGTACTTAATGGATTTAGTTTTCTTTTTGTCAGCGGATATAATTCTGACTGCTATAAATGCTGTCCTAAATAATGCTATGATGACCAACATTTATCTCAAGTCAGTGGTGGAGCTTAACTTGAATATTACTGAGTCGCTGATTGAGGTATTTAATGGATTTAATTTTCTTTTTGACAGCGGATATAGTTCTGACTGCTAATTTAATCTCACTGCTTTTCTTTAATAAACTCTGGGTAATGACGTTTCCCCCTCTTAACTGGCCGGACTATAAAGTAATTAATTCTACTAGTAATCCTTCATATCATGGGACCCTAACAATGATTACTGACTGAGTCATTTAAACCCATATGGTTGGTGTTACCAGGGTACTTCCAGGCACAATTTCTTTCTTTAGCTTCTAAGTAATTGCAGATGACTCTTTAGGAGTACCAGTACCCTGGATTATACTCTCAAAAAATTATACATGCTCTTTTATAATTTGTTGGGAGAAAGAGGATAGAAGCTTTAATTGATGAACTTCTATTCAGTGGAAGATTTTCCTATCACTCTACTCGTACTCCCTCCGTCCCACTTTAAACTTCCTAGTTTCCTTTTTGGGACGTCCCACTATAAACTTCCTAATTCTAAACTTTCTAGATTTAGCCATAAATATGTGGTCATAACTCTTCCTTTCATTTGATTTATGTAGGCACACTCTCATCACCCATTAAAAAAATGCCACATATACTTGTCTTAAAATTTGTGCAAAAAATAATTAGAAATTTTAAAGTGGAATGGAGGGAGTACAAACTAAGAGTAGCGTAATATTAGGAAATGAAAAGAAGCAATCCCCTAAATTACTAAAACTTCCTTATGGTAAAGATATGATAATATTTACCCTGCATACTTTTTTGGTCAATTTTCTCAAGAAACATTTGACCATAAATTTTAACTAGTATATAGATACAAATATCATTATGTGAGATATCATTGGATTCTCTGCATGATGTATTTTCTAAACATCAAATTTTAATACACCATTATTATACATAAATAAAGTTATCGTTGGTCAAACATAGTATGCGAAAGTTGATCAAAAAGTGTGCAGGTTGAATTGGGACGGATGAAGTATTTAGTATGCAGGTATGCTAGATTTCAAACGAATGCGAAGCTGGTACGTACAGTATGGTCGTATGGATTTACCTGTATTCACGGTATGCTGAAGATTTTAAAAATAGCGTGTCCATTGTAAATTCGGAAATATTCGAAATTGATGCTAAAACAGTGAGTGCGAGAATGGTGCATGTGTGTCCAAGCTTCTTACAAGTACACGACTGGCTGTAAAAGGAGCAATTAAGGGTATTCGTGTAGTCGTGTGTGTGGAGAAATGGGAGCTTCGTTGCCTTGATCTTGCTGTATTGGGATAATTTAAAATTAGATGAAAAAACTCAATAAGTGTGAACATAATTCTCATTTAAAGTTTTAGCCAACATCATTATTTAGTGATTTCATGTGGAAAGATCGAAATGCCCTCTAATTTAAAAGGGAAAATATTTTATTAACACTCAAATTCTTTTTAATTGTTAATATGACCTTCAATTTTATGAAAGTGCATATATGCCCAGAACTAGTGTTGGTGGAAATTTTCCACGTGTTGACTTGATTTGTAAAGACAAAACACCCCTTCATAAGTTTCTAAATGTTTCTAGACGCTTTTGCACTTGTTAATGCTCACAAATTATTACTGCAATTCATCTTCCCGCTCATTCACCATCACTATGAATCGGTACACGGTCGAAGTTGTTAGTTGTTTGAGAGTCGCGTCACTCCACGACGTAAACGCCCCAGTAGAATTCCCTGGTACTTAGATTTCAGATTAATCACGCCTCTAGCACCAACGGCGACAATCGCATTTAAATTTTCAAATCCCTCTCTATCAATCAGGAAGAATTTGTCAAAAGAGAGAGGCAAGGATGGAGAGGAGGAACGACAAATAACATCGAACCGTATGAACTAGGCATGTGAAGTGAGGAGAGAACAGGCCACCGCAAGTGATGGGAAGATTGGAGGTTGAAAGGGAAGCATAATGGACAAAGCAAGCAATAAGGGCATGTACAGTGGTGGTTTCTTAATTTTAAAAAATCGCTCTAGAAATCAAAACACCCACAGTGATGATTTCTAGACCGATTTTTAGTTAAAAAACCGGTCCCTAGTTTCTTAGCAAGGAACCGGTCAAGAAACCGGTGTAATGATTGCTTTTCACGTGTGAAAGGGAGCCATGCACTTGGGCTCTGCCCAATTCCAATCTGCCATTCATTTTTGACCATGCATGGACACGTGTCAGCCATGCAGTGGCCCACGTGTCACATGCATGGTTCCCTCTTTTTTTAAAAAAAAATTTGCCTCTCTTTTTTAAATATTTTCGGTTTAAAATTTCTGCCTTTTTTAAATATAAAATTTCCGCCTTTTTTTAATATAAAATTTCCGCTTCTTTTTTTTTAAAATTTCAGCCATTATTTTTTTAAAATTTCCGCCATTATTAAAATTTAACATTACAAATATTTTACTTTTTATACATATCGAAATTAATAATTTTGAAATGAATGAAATTTATTTGGTAGAATTATAATGTAATATTAAATTTCACATTCAACTTATTTTGTGAACAAATGTAATTAAATTAAATGTTAATGGTAAAATTAATGAGTAGGATAGAGAGAATCTAATGAGATCCATGAATAGAACAACGTGGTTTCTTACCACTGTGGAGAAGAAAAAGAGTGGTTTCTTAATTTGTTTCTTAATGTTAGGTGAAAAAGAGAAATATGAAAAATAATTTATTTAATCGGTAAGAAACCGATAGCAGTTTCTACTTAAACATGGCCTTACTCCTCTACTTGCACAACTTCTCATCAACAGTCATAAGATTGTAAATTTTGGGGGCAATTTAAATAAGGGTGGGAATGGAGTGTTCTATGAAAGAATGAAGTACGGTTTTGAATAAAAAACAATTTTAAAAATATTAATGAGTGAATAATAATGAATAACAGAAGTAGGGTTTTATATTGTCAATTGTTAACCTTCGATTAAATTACTCCCTCTGTCCCTCCCTAACTTATAAGAAATATTTTTTCAGTCAAAATTATCAAACTTTGACCATATATTTAATATATATATATAATGATATTATCGCTAGAAATATTGCTAGATTCGTCATAACATGTGATTTTTAAATATTCATTTTCATACGTTGTTATTGTCCATAGTTAGATATATTTACAGTTAAACATGTTTATTGGAGACTTATAAGAAATGACACACTTTAGGACCAGCCCAACAAGTCCTACTTTTCCGAGCATCTACAAGAAATCTCGGGAATATCTTGAGGAAAAACTCTGACGCTCTAGTTAGTATAAGTGTTTTATTTTTGCATGTAGTGTGGGAAAGGTTCTTAAGATGGACTGATGTTTTACATATTTATTTATAGGCTTCGTGATCGTGCAATCGTGGCTCGCATAATGTGTTCCACTCTTCTAGATAATAGTCTAGTAGAAAAATGTATTGGCGAGTGGTGCTTCTGTACTTTCTCTGGGATCACCTATCTGCTAGGGAGGTGAACTTGATTCGTTCCCAAGTGGTTAGCGAGCTGGTTGTAGTGAGGTGATTCATATGTTGGGGTTTTGTCGGTAATGTATATACCATAAAGCTCCGATCCACAAAGTTATAAAATGGATAGTGCGAATTGAATAATATTTTTGGAGAACTGAAGAATGTATTTTTATTTTCATGTGTGGTAGGCAAAATATATATTGTTTTGGGTGGCTAGAAAATGGTGAGGTTGGCACGATATTGAGTTTGACTTCGTGGCTAAAAAATGTGAGTTTAGGTTTATTTTGCTTGTCGATTAAGATGCCTTAATATACGGGGATGGGATATGTTGTCCCAAATTGTGAGGAGAAAATTGATACGTAAGAAATTGAATGTGTAGTAATAATTTTAAACGCGTTTAACGACTGACGACTCTTTTTCATAACTGATACAAGTTACTTATTGCCTCAAAAATGTGCTTTTTCAAAAAGTGACTTTATCTTTTTGTTTTTTCTATGACACGTATATTTGAAAGGGTAAGAATGTGTTACGAGATTTTACCTTGCTTCTTACGAATTACGAAAGCATAAGCAAATATTGTGTGCTTGTTCGCTAAAGCTGTCATCTTTAAGGTACTATTTCAATCTCCATTCTTTGTTTCTAAAAATGTGGTGGTTGTGTGTGGGGTAACGCATAATGATGCTCACTCCAAGGATGAGTTGATCGTCGGGGATGACAAAGTGGTCGGGGGGAGGGAGGGTAGTCAAATTGTGGATTATAAAGATAGTGTAATGACTTAAAGTGTTTTAGAGGCTCTGAAGAAGCATCACCTGTCTTTTGATGGGTGTGAAATTAGGGTACATTTTTTGCTTCCAAGAGAGTGTGTAACCCTCTTTCTGGTTACATTAGTGTATACGAGCATTATTTCCTATATGAGATGTGGGGAATGAGGGGTTGTTTACGTTGTATCCCAGTGTTTTTGGGGTTCAACTTATGAAGGATTTTCCTCGCAAATGTGAGATGTAGAAGGACGGGTACTTTTTACCTATGTTGCACCGAGACGGGGATGGGTACCTAAACGGGTATGGGGACGGGGACGGGAAATGGCAAGATTTAAAAATT
>JAUOBV010000009.1:2756618-2770386 GCA_032360425.1 Rubia occidens
AAATGAGGTTCAATAGTAGAACCAAACTAGGTATAAATAGATAGAGTCACAAAATAAGTATATATCCACAGAAACACCTTAATCAAGCAAAACAACACACCTCTCCAATGGCTTCCCTTTCTCACCCTCAATACTTGTTTCCCGATTACATCTTCTCCAATCCCCTCCTCCTCGACGCCCTTCCGTCGTCCTCCGACGGAAGCTCTGGTTTGCCAGCCGCCGCCACCATGCCCATGCACGGCGGCGGAGAAGCAAACAATTACTTACCAATGGCTAATTACTCCTTCAATAATAATATTGATACCACGGTTTTGCCTCTAGACCAATATTCTTCCTCGGATATAACCTCGTCCTCCTCCACCTCCGCCGCCGCGTTCTTCGGCTCCAGCGGCGGCCTGGATTTCTCCTCCACCTTCTGGCAGCCGCCTTCTTCTTCTTATCCGATCATCTCCGCCGCAGAAAATTGGGCGTGTGTACGTGTATATATATATATAGTTATATTAATTGCATTATTTGTTTCCAATGTTTGATTGATTTAAGAATATATTAATTGCATTGGTTGTTTGTTTCACAGGAGATTAATGAAGGTGGGATTGATGGGATGGGACAAGATCCAGCTACTCTAAAAGTTGCTAAATATTCAGCTGAAGAGAAGAAACATAGAATCACCCGATATTTGAAGAAAAGAAGCCAAAGGAATTTCAACAAGACTATCAAGGTACGTATTATTTTTTAATTACGTTAATTATTGATCTCTGCCATGATTTGATGATTAATTTTGTCGGTGGTGGTGCAGTATGCTTGCCGGAAAAACCTGGCGGACAAGAGGGTTCGGGTACGAGGAAGATTCGCGAAGAATAAGAATGAAGTTACAACCAGCGACGATGATCAGTACCAAACCTTGGCTTACAGCGATCATCAAACTGTCATCGATGAATCATGCTACACCAGCAGTAGCAGTTCTGCTAATGATCTATCATTTCTCCAGGTAATTATAATTAACCAATTGATTCAGTTTCATGAGCATATTTTGAGATGTTTATAATAGTGGGATGGTTTTGTTTGTGATGACAGATGAAAGCGGCGGCGAGTGAGGAGGAATGGTTGCAAGAAGCAATCGCCAGTCTTATGTATTATCGCATTTTGCCCGACGTCTCAATTACTTGATTTTGGCTACCTTGGAATTATTTGTTCATCCATCTTTTATTTCTCGTCTCTGAATTTAACTTACCTACTCCTTCATCATCAAGAAATGCATGTCTGGCTCTTGTTTAGGCTTATTTGTAAAATTATGCATATGTATCTCAATTTAGGTTATTGATTTTGATGAATTTTGTGACCGTGGTGTATCAATAAATTTACGAAACTGCAATAAAATTGAATTTAGTTACAGATTATCGTTATTTTTCATCAGTTTCGTCACTAAATGCATTTCACAGCGACGAAACCATTACTTGTCGTTATATTTTCGTCAGCTATATGAGTCTTATTAACGAAAATCGCTTAGTCAGTGGCGCATAAATCAAATTTTAATTTACATATACTAAATACACTACAACACAAACAGGCTATTGGGGACGCTAAAATGTGTCTCAATAGGTCTCTATTGGGACGCTTCCATTGATAGCACGTTTTTAAAAACGTCCGTTATTGCTAGTCGTTATAGATCATGAGTCGCTATATTAAACGACCTTGTAGTAAGATATAAAGTTATTTTTATGCGTTCTATTATATTAGGATGCTTGTAAATGTCCTATACGTTTAATTTACAAGTGTCCTAATATATATATATATATATATATCTATTAGGAAATGCCCCAATTTTTTTGTGTATTGGGTCGCTTTGTAATGTCCTAATTACATGCTCCATCCGTCCCACTTTAAACTTCATAATTTCCTTTTTAGGAAGTTCCACAATAAACATCCTAATTCTAAACTTTCTACTTTTAGCCATAAATATGTGGTCATATTTCTTCCTTTCATTTGACTTATGTAAGCCCACTCTCATCACCCATTAAAAAGATGTCACATACACTTGTCTTAAAGTTTGTGCAAAAAGCAATTAGGAAGTTTAACGTGGGATGGAGGGAGTAAATAATTGTGAAAAATATATAAAATCATGGTTGTAGGTTTGGAGTTTTCAATTTTGAGTGGATATATCAATCTTTAGGAATCCTCAATTCTGGATGTTCTTGACGCACAAAGCATGTAAGAACAGCTAAGATTAGGTTTTTTATGAAAGTAAATGATACTGACCAAACAAGGTTGTGTTTGTAGAGGGAGATCCCTGGGATGGTGGATTAGAGCCTGGGGGATTTTTTAGTCTTCAAGATTATCAGATATTTTGTTTTAAACAATAGAAGCTGAAACCTAAAAGGGGAGAGACCACTAGACCAAATGTTTCAGTGTCTGGGAAAATCATTGTTTCTTATTGGATCTTCTCCTAGAAACTTTAAATTCATATAGTACTAGTACAAATAGTGCATTGTAGTTTAATGATTTAATGATTAATGATGTGAATATTTCACAATTATTAATCTTTTGACGTAATTTTAGTTAGCAATTGCAGGGCGAAGAATCTTATTTGAATTATGTGTTAAATTTTGGCCTTTTCATTTTACCTAGCACATTTATGGATGTTTATACTAAGACAATCTATATGCCTTTGCTTCTTAAGGTTGTTTCCAGAATAACAGAAATGATGAATGACGTATGGGCTTTACCGGAAATAGCTGCTCATTCAAGTAGTAGTGCAAAATTCTTTGACTCTCAGATAAGTGAGAATCTGGATAACCGAAGATATGCTCCATATATATTGCAAAATATGACTTCCCTGCCATTAGTTTTTCGTGTTTGTGGTGAGGATCCTGGTGACAATGATCAGAACCTGTTGGCTTCAAATGGTGGAAACTTTCTGGAAGCAGGTTCCTCAGTACCAATATATATTGATGAAGACCACAAGAAGCAGCTTTTCCCGGATAGACCTACTCTGTCATCTCACATATCCAGTGACAAGCAAATGGTTGGGACTTCCCATAGATTTATTATTATACAGTTAGAGGGAGCATCCACACCTTCTTTCCCCATATCTATGGATCTTGTTGGTGTTAGATACTTCGAGGTTGACCTATCGAAGCCAAGTGCGAAATCTGAAATTGCTGATGGTGGTGATGGTTTGTTGGGCGGTAAAAGATATGAAGGAGATAATAGAACAGATAAAAAAAGTGGATTTGTTCTTCCTGTTGTGATTGATGTTTCAGTTCAGCACTACACTAAGTTGCTACGACTCTATTCGACGGTCTGCCTTAACCTACACCTTTTGCATATGTATTCTATTGTTTCAATGTAACTCAAAACTATCTGTGCAGGTTGTCATTTCAAATGCAACTTCTATGCCTCTGGAAGTGCGCTTTGATATTCCATTTGGTGTGGCTCCAAAGGTGATGAGATGCAGTTTAAAATCATGACCATCTATGTATTTTACATCCGTTTTTTAATTTTTATTTTTTTTAGCTTTGTCTACTCAACTTCTCTTTTTTTGGTTCACCCCAGATTTTAGACCCCGTATTTCCAGGGAAGGAGTTTCCACTGCCTTTGCATTTAGCTGAAGCTGGACGTATGAGATGGCGCCCTCTTGGTGATACTTACCTTTGGAGTGAAGCGTATAATGTTGCAAATATTGTTTCTCAGGAAAGTAGAGTTAATCTTCCACCTACCTTTGTATGCTATCCGTCTCATCCAAGCAGTGATCTGTTTCGCTGCTGCATATCAGTGGATGATAGGTGCTTGCCAACAACCAGTAGAATTAAGAAACATTCTCTTGCTGATGATGGCATCAGAGGACCAATCAAAAGTTCCAAGGAACTGTCAACTGACCTAGAGATGTCAAAGAAAAGACTTATGCACTTGGTGACTTTGAGTACCCCATTGTTGTTAAGGAATTTTCTTCCTGAGGCAGTTTCTGTGGTCATTGAAAATGGGGGTGTTACCTGTAGTGCCTTTCTTTCCAAGGTGTGAAGCTTTTCTCAAGTTATCAGCTCTTAGATGAATAAACTTATTCTGTAAATGTTGACTTGATTATGGATGATATTTCAGGTGGAAAATCCTTTTTTTCACATTGATTCTTCACATGACCTGACGCTAACTTTTAGCATCCGTCACTTCAAAACATCAGTTCTCAAGTTTCCTCGTGCTGAAACATTTACTGCAATGGCCAAGTTCAATGGATCTAAGTTCTCTTTATCTGAAACTCTTACCTTTGATTCAGAGTTATCGGATGGTAAATTTTATTGCATTTTCCCTTCTAACATTTTATGATATTTACACATGTACTATATATCTATATATTTTTAACCAAACGGTATTGATATATGTGTGTGTGTCTCTGTGTGTGTATGTACATATATATATTTACTTATTTATTTGTTGACCCATACTTGGATATACTTCTGATTCAAATACCTTTACGAATGATCATTCTTGGTTACAGGTCCTCTATCTGTTACCATGGAAAAAGTGATGGATGCATTCTCTGGAGCTCGTGAAATTTCTCTCTCTGTCCCCTTTTTAATATACAGTTGCATTGGTTTTCCACTCATTCTAACTGATTCTGTGAATGAGATCAAGGGGCATAATTGCACTGTTGCTTCATTTTATCATATGGATGACCAGCATGACCGAATTCTTGGCAGCAGAGAAGGTTTGGGTCTTCTGTTCTCTAATCAGACTATTCAGAAATCTCCGGTGAGTGTTCATCTAACCACAGGTTCCCTGAAAAACCAAATTGCTGCCAAATTTTCTGAACTGGATACTGAGATGGCTGACTTGGACATTAGAAGATCATCATCATATACTCTGAACAATGAGTTCAATCCTCACAGTCAACCATTAAAGTCAAACACAGAAATCTCTGATTTTGTTGCCATTGATCACAAAATGGAGAATCCTTGCATGTTTTCACCATGTCCAACTTCTACTTTTGGGGAAGTTATTGTTAGGCTGTGTAGGTGCCCATCTGATACTGATTATAAGAGCATCCCGAGTTCATTGTGGTCAAACCCATTTCTTCTTGTTCCACCAACTGGTTCTACCAGTGTTATCATCCCGAAGAAAAGTACAAATGCTGGGTATCTCATCTCCGTCAGTGCAGTTGCTGCTCCATATTCTGGAAGGACAAAAATTATAACCTTTCAGCCAAGGTAATCTTGTTAGTATCTTAATGTGTAAGAATAGTCCAGTAAATTTGAAATCACAGTATTATGTTGTTCTTTCTTAGCTCGCTTTTCTTTTCATGCTTTATGACTAGAGTTTCTCCTTCAAATTCCCAGATATGTTATCAGTAATGCTTGCAGCAGGGCCATGTTTTATAAGCAGAAAGGAACTGATGAAGTCTTTTTTCTGAAAGCTGGACAACATTGTCACATTCAGTGCACAGATATAACCAGGTAAGATAAAAATTGGTCAGCAGCTGTATGTGTTATTTAAGTTTAGGAATGTCCTCTTGACTGAGCAGTACTGAAATTTTAATTATGTATGAACAATTTCCAACCTTGTTGACTAGACCATCAATGACTGATTGATTTTTATCCAAGATGTCAGTATGCACAAGGCAGTGTTTCAAATTGTACTGAAATTCCAGGTGCAAAGTCTCATTCAACCCCAAGTGATCATGTTTCAAGCATATTACTACTATTGTTGCCGATAAATATTGCAAACAAATAAGCACGTATATGTAAGGGGTGCTGGGATATTTTCATGTTCCATATTAAGGGTTCATGTCCGAGGAGAGTATGCCATATTGTAAACCAGAGAGGCAAGCTGTAGGAGAAGTGGAAAAATGATGGCCGGGTGAATTGTTTTTCCTTCCTTCCGATCCTATCTATATTAATAGGAAAAATGGAAGCCAATGTTGTGAGAATGGAAAATCTAACAGACAAATAATTACGACTCCCTTAGATTACACAAGATTCATACCTGTTCAGTTTATTCCAAGATTATATAGACAGGACTAGAAAGAGTACTGGATTAGTTATCTGCTATAATTTCTTGTAGCAGTTAGGTTTATTTTATTTTATGAACTGGTTACGCAAATGTAATATTACCTATGTTCCGTGCTTTCGTCATTCCAGGGAATTGCTTGTTAGCATTCGATTTGAGGACCCTGGATGGCAGTGGTCGGGGTCCTTCTCACCAGAGCACCTGGGTGATACTCAACTGAAAATGTGGAACTATGTGTCTGGTTCTGTATATATGATGCGTGTGGAGGTACAGAGTGCTGACGTTTCTATTGAAGATGAAACAATCGTTGGAAATGTTAGCGGAAATTCGGGGACAAACTTGATACTCATATCTGAGGATGATACGGGCTTCATGCCATACAGAATTGATAATTTCTCAAAGGAGGTTTGTTACTGTTTGACCATACTTCCTATAAGATTTTGTTTGTGGGGGGTTGATACATTGGTAGCTGTGTTGCATTCTCAGTGCGATCCTATTAGGTGATCCACATGAGTTCAGTCTTTCCTTTCCGTTTTAGTTGCAGTTTTTAAGGGAGACGACTAATGATTTCGTCATTAATGAATGCCACATAATTCACTATGCCATTTCACTCTCTCCATCATCACTCATATAGTTTGTTTTAGTTGGTGTTTTTGCATTTCTGTTCCCCTCATAATATGCATTAGTATTAAGCTACTTTTTTGGAGTACTCCTTCTGCATACCTGTTCGTTTTGTGGTTGAAATCCCCCATAGATAGGCTCAGTTGCTTGGTTACTCTATACCACCAAACCAAACATACCCAATATATATCACTCAGAAGTAGGGCCTGGGAAGGGTAAAATTTCAGCAAGGGTAAATAGTCTGTATCCATGAATACCCCTGACTTGTGCAATATATTTGAAGTGTTTATAGAATTTTCTCAGACTTTGATAAGTTTTTGGGAATTGCTAGGTTCCTCTTTATCTTTCTCAATCTTAGACTCATACTTGAAGTCCGACGTGGTCAACTGCTATCTTCACTATCTACTAGGAAACAATTTTGAGTACCAATTTTTTGTATGGTCTCTTCTTGTCATAACAGAGTAGGGCTTGGGAAGGGTTAAATCTCAGCAAGGGTAGATAGTCTGTATCCGTGAATACCCCTGATGTGTGCAATATTTTTGAAGTCTTAATAGAATTTTCTCAGACTTGGATAAATTTTTGAGAATTGCTGGGTTCCTCTTTATCTCTCTCAATCTTAGACTCATACTTGAAGTCCGACAATTACTAGGTGGTCAATTGCTATCTTCACTTATTACTAGGAAACAGTTTTGACTTTTGAGTGCCAATTTTTGATATGGTACCTTCTTGTCATTACAGAGGCTGCGGATATACCAACAAAGATGTGAAACCTTTGAAACGATGGTTCACCCTTACACCTCTCACCCTTATGCTTGGGATGAACCCTGCTTCCCACACAGACTAGCTGTTGAGGTATTGGGACTTCATTCTTTAAAAAAAGGAAACCATTTAGCTACTTTGTTGGAACAATTTGTTGCATATTGTTACACTTTTTAAAATAGTAAAATGTTTGCAAGTGTGTCCATCTTATCAGGTTCTGGGTGACCGTGTAATGGGACTGTATACCCTTGATGATGTCAAGGATCACTTGCCTGTCTACTTACCTGCAACTCCGGAGGTACACCTATAGCCTGATTCATCCGTGAGTATGTATTAGCTTCCTTGAGTTGAATCTTGCTTGCAACAACAATAATATCGAAGTCTTTATGGGTTTGAGTTGAGTCTTGTTTAAACCTGAAAGTTTAGTACAGTCATTAAACAGCTACTCCTTTCCAAATATCTGTTCCGTTAGAGATCTGCTTCTACAATGGCAATTTGGAGATAGATGCCCCACAGATTGTGAAGACTTACTTTTAAACATATTTGATTGCACTAGGGACTAGGCCCACCAGTAATCAACCTGATTAAGCATTTCCACTGAGAAATCCAGCCTTCCATCTCCATCCTCAGCTACTATGGGGAGGGGAAATGGAGGAAGAAAAATGCAGTGAAGATATAGTAAAAGGTGATGGGGGAGTTTAAGAGGTAAAAATATTGAGGACACAATAAGAGTGTGAATTGAACCCCTCCTGGTAGAAAGATATGGACAATAATACAATTGTAGATGTTGACATGCAAAACAAAGAATCTCTTAACATAAATATTTTGCAACGGGGCATCAAACTGATGGTGGAGGGTGATAAGCTTCTACATTCTCTTGTGCTTACCTCTTCATTGGGCTGTCAGACTCTGTTGATGACCTCCACATCTAAGCTTCTGTTTTGATCCTATATTCAGAATCCACCTGGCTCATAAAACTTCTGTCCATTATGTCCTGATGTTTACTCTGTTTTCCAGAAATCTCAAAGAACTTTACATGTTTCTGTCCATTCTGAAGGTGCAATTAAGGTACCTTTCATGTGCAACATGGTGGATATTTTGCTTATAGTTTTTGTAGTTACCTTATGTCAGTATCTATTTATACATTTATTTCAGGTCCTAAGCATTATTGATACCAGTTACCATGTTTTGAATGATTTGTCCAATGTGGAAACTCCTCAACCTAAGTCTAGAGGGAAAAGCACGCTAAAACAGGAGTCTTTCGTTGACTATAGTGAACGAATTTCAGTAGAGGTTCCCTTCATTGGAATCTCTTTTGTGAACTCCTACAATGAGGTGTGTAAATATGTTTCAAATCTTGATTCATTTGTGTCATTGCTCCAGTGATTTGGACCACTGATTAAATTTGTTGGTTTTCCTTTTTGTCGTAGGAACTGCTCTTTGCATGCGCAAAGAATTCAAGATTTGATCTGATTCAAAGTGTTGATCAACAAAAGTTTTTCTTCCATATCTCATTCTTACAGATAGATAATCAGCTGTCCAGCACTCCATACCCTGTTATTTTGTCCTTTGACCATTGCAATAAAGCTAATAAGGAGAAGATTACCAGTGTTCTGCCAATTGATTCAGAAGGCATCCATGAACCAGTGATCTCGTTATCATTGGCAAATTGGAGGACCAATAATATGTCATTAGATTCATATGAATATATTAACTTGAGGTTTGTGCTTTCCTCGTCAAATGTATGACATTTATGCTTATTGGTTGTAGAGTTACAGATTTTCATCTTGAACTCGAGCAAGAGTTGATATTGAGCCTGTTCAAGTTCTTCAAAACAATAGTGTTGAGGTTCCAGAAAAATGTGCTGCAGCAAATTGATTATATACATTATCCATCTGTCTCTGACCCTCAAAGTGTCAAGGGGGTCCCATTCCCCAATTTGTATGATGAATTTTCAAGCTCCGTGCTTCCTCGAATAGTTCCAATCGGAGCTCCTTGGCAGCAAATTCACCTTCTAGCAAGGAAACAGAATAAAACATATGTTGAGTCGCTTGATCTTGCACCAATCAAAATGACGTTCAGGTATCTCAGGCTTCTTCTTTATGTTTCCACCTTTTTTATTAAAGTTCTCTCTTGAATCCTCACCTTGTTGAGTTTTCCTTACTCCAGCTTTTCTAGCAGTCCATGGATGCTTAGGAACGGGGTTCTTACACTGGGAGAATCCCTCATTCACGTAAGTAGTTCATGAGGTGCAAAATTATGTTCTTATTTATTTTCAATTGAATTCTAATGACAATGCAACAAACAGAGAGGTTTTATGGCTCTGGCCGATGTTGAGGGAGCACAAATTCATCTTAAAGAACTGGTTCTTTCTCATCAACTGGCAAGTTGGGAATCTATTCGAGAGATACTTGTCAGGCATTACACCAGGCAGTCACTTCATGAAATGTATAAGGTAAGTTTTTGGTGATTTCTTTCCTGGATCCATTTGTTGATTCTGAAGACACATGAAACATGTGGCTCATATGATCATATATTTTCTTTTAAATAAATTAATTTGTATCTGCAGTTTCTTTGTGATTGTGTGGTTAATCTTTACCAGGACATTCTCGCACCTTGTCATGTATAATAGCCAGCTAAAATTTAATTATGAACTACACTCAAAATGTTCATGCTCATGCACTCCCGCATCTTCTTTTAATTGATGGGAATAAAAATTAAATATTGCTTTCAGCTCTCGTTGATGTAATGCTTACTATTCCTGAAGTTCTGGGCCAAACTTGCTGAATATTAAGCCAATGGAATTATGGTCCATAGAACTATTCTCACTAGGTGACATGCCAAAAACCTTCCAGGTTACACCTTACGTGAAATTGAGAAAGAAAGATAGCACAAAAAAATTCATTTGAATGGGTGGAGAACTTTTGAACGTGAAGCTATAACTTTTATATCGTAAGAGTGGTCTGATGCCTTCAGTGGCATTAATGTTGCTTCAGACATTTTCTGGGTGACTTTGTCATCTAGCTGATTTTTGAATCATGGATCAAAATAATCTTTTGGGTCTATTACTTGTGCTAGCCTTGTATAATATATCAGTTAAACTAGAATGGTCCAGTGTTGAGTTTCTAATTATCCTTCTAGCTCTTTGTGCATTTGAATGCATACCTTTGTATTTGTTATACATCCTTATTTTTGTTGCTGGCAACATCTTGGGCAAATATATCATCATATTTTGTTTGGTAGATTTTTGGCTCTGCAGGGCTTATTGGCAATCCAATGGGATTTGTTAGGAGCATGAGCCTCGGCATAAAAGATTTTTTGTCGGTTCCTGTCCAGAGTATCCTTCGAGTATGCTCCCATCACTCCTTTTTAGAACACGCCATTTGATAATATCAGAAAATGTTTGATGAGAATCTGTTGCAGAGTCCTTCGGGAGTCTTTACAGGCATGGCACAAGGGACTACCAGTCTTGTGAGTAATACAATCTATGCTATTAGTGACGCGGCAACTCAATTCAGCAGGGTAGCACATAAGGTACCCTACCCTCTCATCTATTGAGCAGGTGAAAATTGTGGATGTTTGTTGTGCCTGGCTCTTACTCTTATCACGAATACAGGGTATTGTTGCCTTCACCTTAGATGACCAGACAGCGGGACAGATTGAAAAGCAACAAAAGGGAATATCATCTAATAGCAAAGGAGTTATCAATGAATTTTTGGAGGTATTGCCTTATGCACTTAAATTGATAAGCATTGAATGCATTTGTGACTTTCTCATGCTGGAATATACGAGCCAAACTGTAAGATTACTGCAACACGTGGTCCTTAAAATTTCACTTGCATGCAGGGACTCACTGGACTTCTTCAATCACCAGTTCAAGGTGCAGAAAAACATGGCCTACCAGGAGTACTTTCAGGTAACTAACAGCACCTACAACTCTTTGTTATGGTGCATGTTTTAAGCTTCTTCACAGACTACTTAATACTATTTACTGCTAAAGCGGTGATGTTTTCTTAATCCTATTGATACTCAGGTATTGCTCTGGGGGTAACTGGACTAGTGGCAAAGCCAGCTGCAAGTATCCTCGAGGTTACTGGAAAAACTGCACAGAGCATCAGAAATCGAAGCAAGATTTCATACATGGCTTCACGGCGTTTAAGAGTACGGCTTCCGAGGCCTCTAAGCAGTGAAGCTCCCCTGAGACCTTATTCTTGGGAGGAAGCAATAGGAACAGCAGTGCTCAGAGATACTGACCAGAGTGGAAACCCGATGTTAATTTTGTGCAAAGCACTTAAAGCAGGTGGAAAATTTGTGATCATCACTCCAGGAAAGATGGTGGTCGTTAGTTGTCCGAGTCTAATGCATCTTGGTAAGCCTGAGTTTCAAGGGGTTCCAGCAAACCCAGAGTGGGTAATAGATGCAGAGATTGGACTAGATAGTGTAATCCACGCTAATGTCGAGGAAAATGTGGTACACGTGATAGGCAACAGTATGGATGCGTTCTTGAGACAACCATCATCATCCCGGCCTCAACAGAAACCGATTAGTAGTCCAAGGGGGGGAAAACGTTGGAACAATTGTCCGAGCCCTCTTCCTATCTTTGTGATGGACCTAGAATTCGTGTGCAAAAAAGAGGCGGGGGACCTCCTGGAGGTGCTTTTATGTACGATTAAGAAGGGAAAAGACCGGGGATGGGGCACGATGCTCGTGCTGCATCAAAGCAATCTGAATGTAGTAGGGAAGAAGTGAATGTTGAAAACGGACAGCTTCTTTGCACATATATGTATTTTTGTAGATAATGGCTGTTGGAGTAGTCTAGAGAACTACATAACTTGCTGACTGGAAGAGATATGATAAGCATAGCAGTACATGTTCTTCATTTCTTATTTCATGTTTCGATCAGGTTCCTCTTTTTTTACCAAACTAAAATTCATTTTCCTCCCAACATTCACAGGTTTTTCTCAGGACCTCGATAAATCAGTTTGCCTAGGTTACGTGTCGGGAATGGATCCACTTATGCATGAAGTGTGAGTGAACCGAGCTTGTACCGTTTCTATGTTCAAAGGTGGACGAATTCTTGTGCGAGATCGTCTCACATCGAGACCAAAGATTAATATGCAATATTATGAATTTAATTAAAGATGAGGTTCCAAATAGAATTTAGAGAAAATGTTTTTATAACCTCACATAATTGACTTAAGTGTCAATATAGCCTTCCAGTGTTTGAAAATGTCAATATAATGCTAGATAATCTGTGAAAGTGCTAATATAACTCTTTTTGGCAACTTTTAGTTAGAATTTTGTAAAAAAATATTTTTGCCCTTCTTAAAAAATAATGCTTGAACAACTGGGAAATGATGTTATTTCCCTTAGAATTATTAATACCCAAATACTGTTGTCGAATTGTTGCCGAATCGCCGTAGGGTCACTACTGGACCGCTGTTGTACCACTGCCCGTAACATGTAAGGCTATGTTATTATATTATGAAAACTGTTATGGTTAAATAAGTACATTCCTAAAATTTATAGGGTTATATCAACACATTCGTAAAAAGTGTAAGGTTATATTAGTACATATTATAAAATTTAAGTGTGTGGTACTCAGCTGACCTTATCAAGTGACCGCATCATCATATACACCATTATCACATTATAAAAACATTTTATACACTGTAAAATTTGACATCATATCACAATCATTCATATTAAACATCATTATCACATATTGTAGTTTCATTTCAAAACTCATCAACATTAAAAACCCTAGGTAGAAAAACACAACAAAATAACAACCACACACAACGCCAAAAGTCATCCAACCGTCAATCCAGACTAAAAACAATAAAATAAAATATCATCAAAACTCCCATATTCTATAGTATGCGCTGATATAACCCTACACTTTTTGCGAATGTGCTGATATAACCCTATAATTTTTAGGAATGTGCTGATATAAACCTATACGTTTTAGGAATGTGCTGATATAAACCTATAAGTTTTAGGAATGTGCTGATATAACTCTATCAGTTTTCATAATGTGTTGATATAACCCTACTTGTTATGACGGCGGTGCCTCAGTGGTCCGACGGCGGTCCGGTAGTGGTCCGACGGTGGTCCAGTGGCAGTCCGGTGGCGGTCCGGAGATAATATTTGGTGTATCAATGACTCTAGGGGCAATAAAGTCATTTTCTAATATTTTTGAGTTTTTATTTTGTTCAGAAGGGCAAAAATGTATTTTTTATATAAAATTCTGGCTAACAGTTTTCGGAGAGGGTTATATTGGCACTTTCATTGATTATTTAGTTTTTTATTGACACTTTCGAACACTGAAAGGTTATATTGGTACTTATGTCAAGTAGGTATGGTTATAAAAGCACTTTTCTCAAGAAAA
>JAUOBV010000009.1:2800637-2816076 GCA_032360425.1 Rubia occidens
AGACATACCGAGGGTGCTCAATAGCATGATTGGGTTCACTCGTGTTGGGGCTTCAGTCTCGTCCCCATTAGTAGTGACAAACGTTGCATTTACCTTACCATTTCTTGCTTGGAAATCGCATGCATAGTGTGGTCTACCACACTTTAAATAGCCACCTGATTTCCTATCTTTTTCATCCCGTCCTGACTTGGCGCTTTACCCCACTCCTTCTCCTTCCTGAATCCTTTTTCTTAGACTTCAGATCCTTTCCCTTCTTATCCTTGTATTTTCGGTCACCCGTGTCACACCACTTAATGTCGAGCCCTTATAGTCTAAGAAATTTTTAGCGGTGGCTACAACGTCCGGCAGATTTTGCACACCATGCCTTTGAAGTTCTACATGCGCCCAATTTTGTAGCCTTCCAAGAAAATTAAAAAAATTCTTCATTGGCCATACTTGAAATGTCAAGCATGATTGATGCAAAGTTCTTGACATGTGTCCGTACAAACCCGTTATATTTCAATTTCCTCAAGGCGTCTCTGCTTCTCATAAGGAATTTGAAGGCATGATTTGCACCTTCAAGGCCTGCTTGAATTCATCCCACTTCCCAATGAGTGTTGCAACTGTATTTGTGTATCTCATCATCTACCACAACTTGGCGTCACTTGTTAAATGCATTGAGGAAACATTTGCTTGTTGTCATATGGAGATCTTCACAGTTTTTAGGTACTGCTTCAAGTCCCGTAGGAAATTCTCCAATTCTTTGGCACTGCGTGCCCCCACCTAATGAACTCGGTTCAGTCACCTTGAAAACTCCCACCATTCCATAACCAAGCTACCTTATGGAATCAAATCCAAGGCCAACTTTAAATCTTTAATTTCTTTGGATAAAGACTCTAGGTCTGAGGCAACATCTATTCTTGTAAGCCGCCCCTCAATATCAAGTTTCAGGATTGTGATATCTTGCCGAATGGATGAGATCGCCAACTTGACGCTTGGCATTCTGCCGCATAGATGGACGGACCCGTATCCATCCCGGAGTCTTCACCCACCAATGTTTGCACTTTGGACTTCAAATTTTCCAATTCCTGTTCCTGATTGTCCACCAGTGCCCGGAGTGCCTCATACTCCTCTCGATCAGCGTCATACGGTCTGCTGTGCTCTTCGCCATCTTACATGCACCAAAGCTAAACAACAAAATTGTCTGCACGTATGTCAGGGCTCTGATACCAAATTTTTACGGCTTTATTTCTAACACCGTAAACTTGCAAACAATCAAGCTAATCAGTCCCTAGAAAAGAACTTTTCAACTCAAGCAAAATAAAACTAAGTAAATACGTAATTATGGAGCCCGGCTCCAACTTTTACTTCTTAATTATTTCAATCACAAAGTACGAAGGAAATATCTGATGTAAATCAAACATCCATCATATTCTATGCTAGGGCTTTAACCTTTCACAGTTTATTTATTGGCAACAAGTAGAAAGGGTCGTATCTCTTTAGTGAACCCGTTTGAAGGTTCAATGCCAATTTTTGTGGAACCTATCTAAGAGACTCGTATAGCTAGGCATGAACATTTTCATATGCCCACGGTTCACCTTACCAAAATTGTTATAGAGCTTAATCAGTGCGGTACCCATAACCTGCATGCTTGCACCGAACGGGCATATCTCTTCGCGCATAAGCATCTCCATGTTCAAACCTTCCCGGTCTACCAACTTTTGAATCCCTATAGTGCCGGACACTTCAAACTTGCCATCAACCTACGTCTTAGGCTTCAATTGGATGCACCTAGCTAAGCCACATTTACTCGGCCCCACGGCCATGCCGACTCGACACTTAATCCTAACTCATACCGATTTGTTTCCGGCTCACATTTTGACATATTTATAATGCCCTCCATGCCGACTTCTTCCTAATGATTGGCACGGATCCAAAATTGGCCTTACAAGTAGGTTACATTCATGTGTAGTTTGATATCCACATGTTCTCACAATAATCATCTTTATTTCTAAATAAATATAATTGTTGAATATTTAACAATAATAATTAATAAATCAAGTATTATTACATTAAATAAAATTTATTTAAAGCAAAAAATATTACATATAAAAATAATTTTAAATAAAATAATAGGAGACTACAGAGCATCACATCATTATTGCAAATTTAGATATATCATTTCTAGCTTTGACCTCCAAACGCGTAGAAGCATGCTCCACCAAATCCGCCTTAAGTTGATAATGCATTCCTCTATCTCAAATTGTTGCATACCGAAAAATATATGCTTAAAAATTATAACATGTCCTCGTTAAACATCCTCGTCAATGTTTGGATTTTCGGTTCAATTCGGTCTTGTCATGCTCAGGTCGATATTTCTCGGGTTAGAATTGAGTTTCAGGTTGAATTCAGTCATGTCAACACTGATTTGGGTCGATATCTCTCAGGTCAGAATCAAGTTTCAGCTTGAGTTTGATTATATCCATTTGAGTCGGGTTATTAATTTGGATTAGATAGTAACAGCTCTAATTACAGATATATGGTATTAGTTTAAATGAAGGCAAAGATAAAAATTATTGTTGAGCCTCCAATTGATGTGAAAGTACAATTACAGCCCACCTTAACATCAATTAAATCGATTTATGGGTCAAACGTGGGGATGGTTCCATGATTAAAATGGTAAAATGAGTGATTTTGGGAGGTTTGAGCATGCCTACAAAAGCTGCCCCTTTTTTTCTTCGGCTAATTTCCCAACTCCTAAATTCCTGCAAACTTTTGTACTCATCTGAATGTATGTGCAGTACCACTGATCTTCTAAAATAATGTTCGTTCTCTAGCTTCCATTAAAATAGTCATACTTTCTTGTAAGTAACCTCACTCTATTCCCGGTACGTCTTGCGGTTACATTTGATCAGCGAGTTAACTTCGTTGAATGTGAATTGCAGTTTGTTTGGATAGGAGCACATCAAGGTACCATATGCAGAATGGTTTCAGACATGGTTCTTCCAATTGGGGTTGTTACGGGACTGTGGGTTTGAGTTTAGGGTGGTGGTGTGGCGGCGAGCTGGGGATTGGGTTGCTGCTGCGGCGGGGGCTAGGGTTTAGGAGTCGTGGCCAGAAAAGTTTAAGGGTAAAATAGTCAACTTAAATTTTCAAATGTAGTTAGGGTTATTTTCATTATAAATCAATGCCGAAAAATTTATGGTCAACGTCGGTTTTTGACATCAGGTTAGGAACTTTTGAATTAATTTCAATTGTGGGTATACAAGCACTTTTAAAAAATTGGGAGCTACATGTGCACTTTAAAAAGAAAAAACAAATACTCAAAATCATCTAAGCATATAATCCTTGATTTGCCTTCAGTTCAATTCACTAAGAAAATCAATTCAAGAGAACATAAACTTAAAAATATGTGAATTATAATTTATTGATAAAAAATAACAGGAAAGATATTGGTAGAAAGAAATAATTAAGAAATTAAAGTTTAACACAGTGTTTGTTTTAGGCTCTAAGTGGCTAGTCCACACCCGTCGATGATAACTATTCTTGAATTCTTGTTGCTTTTCTAATGCGAATTTTAATTTCCTCATTATTTATTATTATTATTATTATAGAAATTGAATTGATATCATCCACACAGTATTGTTTTGTCTGTTGAAAAGTCCACACAGGGGTTAATACGGCCGAAAATTACTTGAGTTTTAAGCAAAAGATACTTATTTGGCACTTTGATATAAATGTGTGGTGTATTATTCTTTGTCAATTGATCATGATTTTTGCGGGAAACAAGTTAATAACTCCGACCCCGAGGTGATGTTACAGCTTTTTTTATTGGACCTCTCATCTGTAATAGTACAGGCGATCAGTCTAGTTGACATGTAATTTAGATATCCTTGCAACATGATAATTATTGCTAGAGGCTAGTTAGATTGGATGTCATTTCCACTCATTGTAATCACCGCTGGGCGTTTTTCCAGCATCTTGGAAAGATTGATTTCAAAAAACAAAGATTGATTAACCGTTAAATAAAGTTATTTTGTAATTGTTGTAATTAATAGGGTAATTTGATTTTTAAAATTTGGACAAAACTCACCGAAGTGAGGGGATTTTATTAGACTCCCAAACCATAAAAAAGAAAGGTAATACAGCAGTACCTTAATTTTGAAGATTACATTGAGAGCAGCGTCCCTTTATGAAGTAAGAGAAGGCTATATCGATAACAACTTCTATTCCTTTCCTTTTTGCCTCCACCACCCTGTGTGAACAAAAAGGAAAGCCCATTAGCTCGAGGTCTAATACGGCCTACCACTTATTTGCCACCACACCTCGTGTTAGCAATAGAGGTGGGCTCCCGTAATAGCCCTTTGCATATTGCTTCCCATAAGCAATATACTGGTAGATTAGCAACCTTTAGTCCTAAACTATAACAGCTTTTAGGACTGCTACATATCACTGTCCTGAGTTGGTGACACTTCGTCATCGGGTGAGTATTCCCGTCACAATGAATAAAAGGCTCCAGTATGATCTGCAAAGCAATTTTTTTCCTAAAAGCAGTTGTGTGACATTCTTCAGTTAATCAGATAATGATGTGTATTGATCATTCCTTGCCTTCTCATACCTGTCACAAGAGAAGAAAAAAAGCAGCAAGTATCCTATTAACGAAAGAAGATGCATTTTAACATCTAATGTAAGGGAACCGTCTAGCATCAAAATTAATAAGGCCTCTTATATGATTCGAAGATCAGTCAAATAATTAAAGATAGAGTTGACCTTTGATGAGCTTGCAAGCTTAGCAAAGGAATCCGCCACTCCATTAGCTTCTCCGTAAGTGTGTGTTATAAAGCAATCAATCAAGGACATAAGCTTCCAGATTGCTCTAATTTCAGTAACGAGCTTCCATGGAATCCTGAATTCCTTTATGATTATTTTAACTAGAAACAGGCAATCACATTCTATTTGAATGCAATTCAAACCCATTTCCACTGCTAACTTAGTCTGTATATCAGAGCAAGCGTTTCTGATTCCAAACTGTTGCTCTGGCCCAGAAACTTAGATGCAGCTATCAAGACTTCTCCCTGAAAATTTCGTATAACACATCCAGCTCCGGTGTCACCATTGCATAAGGTTGATCCATCTGTATTTATTTTAAGAGCAGAGGGGAACTCCCTGAAAATAATGGATTCCTTTTTATCTTTTCTGATCTGTTTTCTAGGTGAAAATGCAGTTTTGTAATACCTGGAGGTGCAGACCATTTGAGTTTCATTTTATTTACCCTAAAAATGTCAATGCATTGATTCCTAATTTTATGGAATATGATGTCCATGTTTGGTTTAACAGCCTCAAAGTGGAATCGATTTCTAGCACACTAGATAAACCAGACCACTATAGAAGGCATGGCTCTAATTAGGTTAGGAAAATATTTCACTGAATGTTTAAAAGTCCAGTAAAAAAGAAACCTATCCCATAACGAGTTAAAGCTGAGAATTGAGATGTTAAGAGCTAAGTGTATACTTGCCCATAATCCTTTGATGACTTCACAACTATTGAAAATATGATGCAGACTCTCAGAATCATTTAGAAAAAACATGCATCTTGATGGGAGATTAATTTTCCAATCTTCCAAGTTATCCGGAAGAGGAATCAATCTATTGAACAATTTCCAATTAAATACTCCCATTTTCCTAGGTAAAATGCATTCCATAAAAACTGTAAAGAAGTAACTTCATCTTTTCTAACCCTCAGTAAATTGTAAGCAGATTTTATAGATAATATTCCATTTTCTGAAGGTTTCCAAATTAGTGAGTCTTTATAATCAGGAAATAAAATAACATCATGTTTCAGGAAATTGATGACATTGGCAGGTAGACTTGATTTTATTTGTGACATTAAAGTATTCATGTTAGCAACAAATTCATAAGTAGAAAGGTTACTAAATGGAATTGCATCATTAGATGTCCAAAGCAAGTCAAGAGAACTAAATTGACTCCTGTAGAAAAGAATTAAGCAAGCTGACATGTGGACGTCTGATATCAAAAATAAAACTGTTCTTCCACCAGCTCTTATTCCGGTGACATTTTGGGATCGGGAGAATTTAAAATGGAAAATAGTAATTACAAAGGGAATTTGAAAAAAACAAAAATAAAGGAGAGGCGTTTCATTCATTAATGAAACTGAAAAAAGCAAATGATTTAGGAAATTCAGCGGTCCCTTTAAACACTACCACTGCTATCGGCATTTCTGTAGATTACAACTTCAACGTCCCCCTAGCCACTAGGAGTTCAGCAAGTCATTACTTCTGAGCTTATGCGCGCGAACAAAGAATAACTAACAGTTGGTTGAATAAAACCTTGAATTGTCATCGTGAAGCCCTCCATCTTGAATGACCCTATTCCATTTGAAATTAACAAGAGCATGTGCTTTGGGATCATAGAACTCTTCTAGAAGCCTGTGTTGTTTAACTAAGAGCTTTTCAGCCAAAGTCTTAGCAGCATCATGCACGCCAACCTTAGTAGAAAGTGCATGAATGTTAAAAAAATTCCACAAGACAACAATCTTCACTGCCTCATCCCAAAAAGTTTGGAGAAACTCTCGCTAAGCAAAAACCAAGGAAAACTTGGACAATTGCTCCTTCAGCCTGCAATTCTCCACCCTAAAAAGCTCAAGAGCCTCATCATTTTCAACCAACATTGTCAATTCATAAGTGGCGTTGGAAGCTTTAGTCTTAAGGATCTTGGCCCTCTTGTTGGCCTCCTTCTTCGATTTTTATATAAGGTGTTTGGCATCTAACTTCAAAGCCAAGGGAGAGAAAAGAATTCACAAAAGACATCACAGCGTTGGATACCCGACAGAAAGAAAGTACATGTGAAGATCGGCTCGAAACAGTTGGACATAACAAAACAAATTATGTTTCGCCTTCTTCTATTAGGATCTGGAGAACAGGCTAGTGTCCTAGAAGAAAGCCATGGAAAGGGCCGAAGAGGCAGCAACAACAAGATCTTCTTCAGCTCTAGGTCCCTTCTTGTGAGAAGGCACGACAACATGGCTCTTCTTAGGAACTCTATGAATACCCTCTACTTAGGGGCCAGAAGAAGGATCATCTTGGGGTTTAGAGTGGAAGTAGACCCAAAACAACTCTGTAACCCTGATGGAACGGGTCGGCCCTCCTTGTTTCAATTAACATTACCTTCACCCTTCTTGGCATTGCCCATTGGAAAGGTAAAGTAGCTACTAGCTACAACTTCAGACGAGCAAAAATGTAGAAAGAAAAGGGTTGAAGGACTATAATTAAAAGTTGAGCTCTCGAGGTAGAAGAATGGGATGAAGACCAATCATACTTGCTACCCCATTTCATTAATAAACTCACATATAGGCACTGGCCTAAGAGTCACTCTATGAAGTTGGTCAGAGGATCAGAAGTTTTCGGAGAAGGACAACCCTTATCCTCAATTGCTTGGGCATTATAGAAGGGATGTGAAATGAGGTAGAATCGAAAAGAAGATAAACACCCTTCTACTTTTTGGTTGAGGAATGGATTTTTTTAATGATAAAACCCATCGACATTTTTGAATAAAAAGTGAAGATATAACACAACCTCCCTAAACTGGGGGAAAACTCATTGAAGAATTGACGAAGAGGGAGAGTGGCTTTAAACAATAATCTTCTGCACAGTATCAAAAAACCCTAAATCACCAGAATGCAATTGGGATTAATTTGGGAAATATTAATGTTATAGAAAGTTATAATAACGCCAAGTATATCCGGGAAGGGGAAAGATAGACCATAATCTAGCTGACGGAGGTAGATAGCCAACTGGCCCACTAGGGGCTTTTGAATAAACTCATCCCCCGGACGATCAACAAGTCGAACGCTCTCAAGGTTATAAGTACTTTACTTGATTGACTATTTTTGGTGATGAAGAAACAATTTCTTGTTCACTGGCATTATCATCTTCCCCAGGAAGATGAACAATGCGCACATGGTTGGAAACCTTCTTTCTATTCTTCCCATTGCCTTTGGCAGGGGGGGGGGACAAAAAGGTTTGTAGCACCGTCTCCAAGAGAAATAATGCCTCCTTTAGAAATGGAGGACTCTACTAATGTTAAAAGTTCCAAAGCAGAAGACTCTAACATAATTAAGAATTGAAGGGGAATGCTAATTAATTTACATGGAAAAAAATTTCCCTAAAAAGCTTGAGGATGTTTGAAGGTGAGACGACTTTGTACTTAGGATGAAATCTAAGAAAGATGCTGCAAAAGTAGAATGGGTTTCGTGAAGGAGGTTATTTATTTGACATATGCCACTAAGAGAAGTTTTGAAATTGAGGGTATAACTCATCACCTCAAAAATTGGCAGTAGTGTTTCCAGCTTGCAAAAACTTTTTTCTCCACGCTCAACGTCGTGACATGTGGGACCTTAATCAACACGGAATATGCTAGCAATTCAAATGTTTGCCAACTACTTAGAAGAGAGGAAAAACTAAGGGTCACCCACGATGCATAACCTTCAGAGACTAATGCATGAGGGAACGTAAAGTCTCTATTGAAGCACGACCTTCAGCTCTCTCTAGGGATATTGATAATGATTGAGCTGAAACTCACGACTTGGCCTGAAGGCCATGTGATTATATTCTACTATGCCGAAGCCCAATGCAAATGAAAGATCTCCATCTCCAAATCTATCTATGAAAACACATTCTTTCTTTAAGTATATTTACTGTATGCTGAATCTATGGTAATGTTTTATGGTAAGACACATATTTCTACATAGAATGTGAACATGATAGGGAAAACCTCTAGGGATCAATCCTTCTGTTATATATGCCTCATTCGGTTGAATCCGTCCTCAAAATCACAATGTCAGAGGATATACATGACCTGTTCGGTCTGACTTAGCTAACAGTGTATGCCAAGACAACGAAGAAAGAAATGTGTAGCAGCCACTTTAATAAAGTAAGGCAGGTCGTTTAACCCACGAAGACTCAGGCACAACAACACCACTAATTGGAAATTGCGGATATAGCGAATGACACTACCAACCATGGCACCTTATATTTGGACCACGATCCAAAGATGGAAGCATGCTAATCAAACCATGCTCACATTATGGGAGAGCTATAAATAAAAGAGAATAACCCCTGTAAAAGGTAAGTGATAACACTAAACAAATAAACACATTATAATACAATACATATTCTAGCTTCGGTGCTTCTTCCCCGTAGCCAACTCGAGGACATTTACAGGACTAAAACCCAATTCCAGTGTGCTTATTTTCTCATTCTACAGACTATAAATGTTAGTGTTTTTAATGGAGTTAAGGTTTTTGTAAATTTACTTTGAATTCCACCATGTTGATCAAGAACATATAATTTAATCAATTTTGGTCATCTAGTAAATATGCAAGAACAAAAATGTACAATGGATGAAACTGAAGTCATGGTACAAAAGCAAACACCAATCAACTAAATAAACTTATTGAAAACAAGACCAATTAAAAAAAAGATATACTTTACATCAATATAACCCTTCCTATTTGAATAAGTTCCAATATAACGCTCAAATAATTTTTAGTGCAAAAACAACCCTGACTAGTTGACACAAGTGCCAATATTACCCTCTGGAGTATATTCTGCCATTGACCGAAAGCAATGACCAAAATGCCCATTGGGAAAATTTTGAAAATTCATTTCCCAGTTGACTTCTTTTCTGTTTCTTATTCATACCCCTCTCCTACCCCAGCCATCAGTCACCACCACCAAGCCACCTCCGACCACCATCTCCGCCCACCTCAATTACCACCGCCCACATTTAGCACCTCCACCACTTTCCATCTCCCTTCCCGAGTCCACTTCCACCACCACCCACCTCCATCATCGCCCATCTCCTTTCCCGATCTAAGCCCACATCATTTCCCGATATAAGCCCACCACTGCCGCGTGACCAATCCATTTATGATCTAAGCCCACCACTGTCACCGCTTGAATGAAGTTTTGCCACCAGTGTGATCGGTGATTTGGATTTCTATAAGGTGATCGGCAGTTTGGGTGAGCTGCGAAGAAAAGTGAAAGAATAAGAGGGCAAAAGAATGGGTTAGGGTGCCACCGCTCGAATGACGCTCCACCACCAGGGTGCGTGATCGCGATTTGGGTGAGCAGCGAAGGAAAGAAAAAGAAGAGGGAAGAAGATGGGTTAGGTTTTGTGATTAGGGGTATAATGGTCAATTCAATTTTTTTTTAAATTTTTCGAAGAGTAAAATAGTAATTTCAATCAAATATGGTCTTAAACTATCGGAATGGGTAAAATTGCACTTACATCAACAATCTAGGATTGTATTTGCACTTTCAATTGTCAAAAGGTTATACTCAGATTTATGTGAACTAGGTAGGGTTATAAAAATATTTTTCTCAACAAAAAAAATTAATGGTGATATTAAAAATATTTGGTGTTAGTACCAAAATTACAAGAAATGATCCTCGACATATTTGTGACTACATCTGATGCATCATCCTCTGTTGGGTTTTCTTTAAGAAGGAGGAAGGAGGTTGATTTTTAGGTTTCAGAGAGGGTTTTAGGATGAGAGGCAAAGCGGCATCGGTGGCTAGATGCTTGTGAGTTGTGACAGAAGAAATTGAAGGGGGTAAAGGACATTTTCAACATTTTTCTTATTTTCTACAACTTGTCATTGGTGTTGTCAATTTGTTCAGAAGTATTCGTCCATTTAATAATAATGATTCTCAATTAATTCGCTAAATGAAACTGAGGGTATAAACGCATTTTGCTAAGAAGTTATTTAAAAACTTTCAATACAATATTAATTTTTTTTTGAAGATAATAGAGGAAATAATTTCAACATCGACTCTTTGACTGATACAATAAAAGCCAAGAAGAAATAAAATCCCACCATTTATATTTTCCCTAATACATTTACCATTACTAGCAATTGATGAACTTGGACACACTATGGCTCTGTTTGGCAGAACTTTTAAGATGTTGTGCTTATAAGCAAATCACTTTTTAGTGTTTGATAAAGTGAAGAAAACAAAGCTTATTTTGAAATCAGAAACTATTTTTGAGAGAAAAGCAGAAGTTGATCTTCCCATACCTTCAAAATAAAAGAATTTTACTTATAAGCACAACTCTGCCATAAAAAGCCTATAACCCCCTTATAAAAAACCAAGCAAGCCATGGATTAATATCCGTTCCCCCTGTGTTGTGCTCTCTTCTCTTCACTACTCTGCCCAACATATCTGCACACCTGGTTTTGAATAACCTCAACTGTTCCGATCTTTCCCGCATAATTTAACCAACTGACCAGCCCCACATCTCGTGCACACACCTCAGCACCTTTTTGGCTATTTATTCCCATTCCCAGTACGACAATTCCAGGACCATACTCTCCCACTTCTCCCCACCTCCACTCCTGTTCCAACTGCCGCCATGCTGCCGTACGACACCATCCAGGCGGCGGAGGCCGCTATCGGCCGCTCCCTCACGGCGGCGGAGACCCTCTGGTTCAATTACTCCGCCACCAAATCCGATTACTTCCTGTACTGCCACAACATCCTCTTCCTGTTTCTCATCTTCTCCACTGTCCCCCTCTATTACATCGCTCTCGAGATTCTCTTCCGGAACAACATCATCGCGTACAAAATCCAGCCGAAGGTGTCTCTCTCGCTATCCGATTCCTTCAATTGCTACAAGGCTGTTATGCGGAGCTTCATTTTCATCGTCGGCCCTCTCCAGCTCGTCTCCTACCCTTCTGTTCAGGTCTTTTTTCGGAATCCCTTTTCGTCAAAATTCGATCTTTTTTGATTGATTTCTACAATGTGTGTTGATTTGCGCGGTTTTATGAATTGGGTTCTCTTCCTTGTTGTTTATTGGTGTTTAGCATGCAAAGTTTGAATCTTGATTTGGATTGTAATTCATTTTTGAGTTGTATCACCTCACTCCAACCGGGCCCACATTTGCTGATCTTTTTAAAATTTGTTGTTTTTGTATTTGTTGGATTTGGATAGATGATTGGGATTAGGACTAGCTTGCCATTGCCATCAGTGTGGGAAGTGGTGGCTCAACTGACTGTGTATTTCCTGGTGGAGGACTATTTGAACTACTGGGTTCACAGGTTTTTGCATTGCAAATGGGGGTATGAGAAAATCCACAAGGTTCACCATGAGTACACTGCTCCCATTGGATACGCAGCGCCTTATGCCCATTGGGCGGAGATTTTGATCCTCGGGATCCCGTCTTTCCTAGGCCCCGCCATGGTCCCTGGTCATATGATCACATTCTGGATGTGGATTGGATTGAGGCAGATTGAGGCTATTGAGACTCACAGCGGGTAATGTACGCATGCTCTTTCTTCATATTCTTGCAGTTAGTCTTAATTAAAGGTTAATTTGACCTAATGATGTGTTAATAGCGTGCACATGTTACTTTTTGGTGTTTGCACTATTTGTTTTTTGGGGATTCCTGGTTATCCTTGTAAAGCTAAATGTCAATTGGTGGGATCATTGACATAGGATTGTACTTTTAAGCTGTGCTTCTTTTTTAATCTCTATTATCTTTTCCCACTTATAACTTGTAACACCTTTTTCTTTCTTTTCCCCAATTCCAGATCAGTTCACCTCCCCTTCTTAATTACCTTTTCTGTTTCTTATTTTACTGGGAGTGACTATTGAACTAAATATGTTTCAAATAAATTAATTTTAAAATGTTTCTTATGTTTCAATTAGTTGTCTGAAATAGATTTGAAATGAGACTATGAATAAAGAGGTGATATATTTAGATAATAATAATACAATGTGTCTTGACAGAACATGAAATATAATCCATATGACAGCCCCATATAAGTGGAATGGAGACAGTTGGTTGTTTTGATGTTGCATGGTGGAATAGTGCACTTGAGCAATACACTGACCATGTTTTCCTGGTTCATGATGGACTAGCCCACTTAAATATTGCTTCTGCTCCTTTTTCCAATGTTTGCCATGATGTCTACAAGAGTTAATATCTTAGGCAGACTAATGCTGGTTAGACTTTTTCTTTTTCTAAGCTGCTATGAGAGCGTATGCTGTAACTTGGATGTCGTTTTTTCTGCTGATGTTTCTTTTGGCTACTTTTAGTAGGGCTCTCTACTAATCAACCTGTTTCTGGTTGATTAGTTTTTGGGCCTGGTTAGTTAATGTTTTAGAGTGTTGTTTTACAAAGTAGAAAATCATTTACAATCATCTCATTGTTTGCCAAGTCTTCATTGCTTGTTGAAGGGCTCTTTCTATCTGATCTGTCCTACATGTTGGCTTTTGAGAGTCAGTGGTGCATCAACGTGTCTTTCTGCAACTATATGCTTGAGCACCTACACAGTTAAGATTGAGTGCACCACTTTTGCTATCAAGTGATAGTGTGATGCTGGATATTGTAGTTGGAGAAAGAAGCCAAGGCTAATTTCTAAGACGAAATGTGAGCAACTTGTGAATTTGGGATAAACAAACAGGTCAATTCCGGTGAGAGAGGTCTTTTGCCATAGATTAAATTTGATTAAGACTGATGAAATATCAGACCAGTTGCACTTGTTACTCTTCACACAAAAATCTAATCATACTAGTCGTTTTGACCTTCTCGTTTAAATCTTTAACAAATACTGTTTTCAGAGTACTCCCCGCCACATGCTCATACATATCATGTAGTGAGAGATCAAAAAGTGCCCAGTGGCAGGATCAAGTCAGATTCATATTTTCTTTCCCTTTACAAACCTCTTTGTGTATGTGCCGAGTCTCCTTTATATATCGGGTTTTAAGATGGAAAATGATTGAAAGGAAGAGCGAAACATTTGAAGTTATTTACCTACTTTCATTTTATATCTGTATCATGCATTACAACTCATGCTTTATTGTTACTTAAAATGCAGGTATGACCTCCCTTGGACTCCTACAAAATACATTCCCTTCTACGGTGGTTCAGATTACCACGACTACCATCATTATGTGGGTGGCCTAAGCCAGAGCAATTTTGCTTCAGTTTTCACATACTGTGACTACATTTATGGAACCGACAAGGTAATTTGAGTCATATTATTAACAGTTCAAATGTGTCAAAATGTATGTACTGACGGCATTACTATGTTTTCTTCACTTTACAGGGCTACCGCTATCAAAAGAAGGTCCTCCAACAGGTAATATGTCAACTTTCTTGGTGACAAATTTAAAAACTCATAACTGGGAAATGGGTTTTCTCAACCCATATTTGATTAGGTTAATTGAGAATCCAGCACTGTGTTAAATGTACTCTGTGAGCTGTGCACAAAAGGCGGAAACTATGCTAACTTTGTCAACAACTAGGGATTGATTATTTTACTGGAACATTACATAGCATTGAACCTTATCCTTTTGAGCTAACAATACTGGCTTGTGTTCTGACTACTTGTAGAATTCACAGCATTTCTTACTGTTGTGATGTTCAGTTGAATGTTTTGGATTTCCAGTTCCCTAACTCTTTACCCATCACTGTGCAGTTGCAAGAGGGTCTGAAATCTGGCGGCAACCTTAAGGGAGTTCCTGCTTCGGAGAATCTTAAAGCCGAATAGTTATCAGATGCCAGAGCGTCGAAACCCCTCCTTCCGGGCAATGCCTCGTGTGATGTTCTCACAGCACTAATATATGTTGTCAGCTTATAATCTTCAGTGTTTCTGACGAGGCAGAAGTTAAATATTCTAGTATTGTTATCTTTAGTTTTCTCTTGCACCATCTTTTGTGGGTTGGAGTAGCTTACAGTTTAGTAATAGCCTTAGGGCCTGAACTTGGTTATCATGTAGTACTGATATATCTCTACTTAAATATATCTAAACCTCAATATTGGGTTTATACATATTTTTCCTCAAGTAGGAAATGGCTTTGGTTAAGTGATATCTTTTGGGCCTCAAGTCCATCATATGAAGAGACCTAGTTTGTGTGAAAGTGAACATTTTGCAAGAACTTAGAGCCCATATACCCATTTAAAATTGTATAATTATGGGTACCCAATTAATACCCGATAACTTTTCATCTTTTGATAAATATATTATTTAGTGTAATAGACTCAACTCAAGCGTGAATATTTTTTATACTTTTCTGACTATTTTTATAGTTACATTTTTCAAACTTCATCAAATTCCTACGACCGTAAACAAGTTTGTTCGAGTTCAAATCGTTTAAAATATTTCGAACTCGGCTCGATTCGATTGAACCTGTAAAATCATGATTCATCTCGAGTTCGAGTGAAATTAAATTAGTTCGAGCTCGAAATCGAGCCATGGATAAATATATAATATTATTTACAATATCTTATTGGTAAAGTTTTGGGAAAGATCGTCTTTCCATAGGCATATGGAAAGACGAGGTTGAATTGGAATTATAGAAGGTGAAAGGTTTTAGTTGCAATATTAAAAATTTATTATGCAACATTTATGAGTGATAGGTTTATGACCCGATTAA
>JAUOBV010000009.1:2822285-2835618 GCA_032360425.1 Rubia occidens
TCTAGTGAAGAATTAAAATCAGATAGCTCTGATTCAGTCTAGGAACAACCTAGAAGGGCAAATATAGAATAAAACTAGAAACTTGGGCTATAAAATAAATAGCAAAACATGAAAACACTATTTGGTTTAGTTTGGGAAATTAAAACTATTTCCATATTATTTTTGGAATTCACCCTTCATAGTGGCCTTGAAGAGGTTGAAATGAAGGATTTAGAAGGTTCGACAATTTATCACCATCACCATAGAAGGCGCGTGTTCATAGCAACCGTTTCCTCTCTTTTGTATTCTCACCTCATTCATTCAGATTCTTTCACAGTATCTTTCTACCCATCTAAACCCCACACACCTACACACCCCTCACACACTCTACTCTCTTCTCCATTTTTCTACTCTTCACCCTTTTCCACTAACCAAACCACCGCGACCGTCGGCGCCGGAAAACTCCTCCTCCTCCTCCATGGACTACCACTCCCTCCCCTCTCACCCACCTTCTCCGGCTGAGCAAAACACCAAATTCTCCAAACTGTCCTATTGAAGAAAACAAAACAATTAGTAGTTCCTCCCACAAACTGACATTGCTTTCTTGAAAAAGAAACAAAAATGGCTGCTGCGAGTTCTGCAACGACCACCGCCGCCACGCAGGCGGTGGAGTCATCCCCATCCCTCTCGGCTGACGAGCTGACAGCCAAGGTGGTGCACAAGAGATTCGAGGGACTAATCATGGTACGGACGAAAGCCGTGAAAGGCAAAGGCGCATGGTACTGGGCTCACCTCGAGCCAATCCTCGTACAAAATTCCGACAACGGGTTGCCCAAAGCCGTGAAGCTGCGGTGCACACTGTGTGCGGCGGTTTTCTCCGCATCCAACCCATCTAGAACAGCCTCGGAGCACCTCAAACGAGGAACTTGTCCGAACTTCAATACCATGGCTAAGCCCATTTCCGCTGTCCCGCCGTCTTCACCGACAACGGTGAACTTAATGCCGCCGTCTTCCTCCTCCTCCTCGGGCCACAACCCCCGCAAGCGCAGCGGCGGTCCGCGTGCTTCGGTGGGTGCGGGTTCAGGTGCTTACCAAGTGCCCTCACTGGCAATTGTTGATCCGACCAGATTCTCTGTCGAGTTAGCGTATCCGCCCGCTGCTCCCATGAGTACTAGCACTGTTGTTGTCACCGCTGCTGCCGCCCCCACCACCAGCGGCGGCGGAGGTGGCGGTGGAGTAGGAGGAGGAGGAGGAGGTGTATTTTCCGTACATCCACATCAGCACAACCAGCATTTGATTCTGTCAGGTGGGAAGGAGGATATAGGCGCGTTGGCGATGTTGGAAGACAGTGTGAAGAAAATAAAGAGTCCCAAGTCGTCATCACACGCGCCGCCGTCTCTCAGCAAGAATCAGGTGGATGCTGCACTCGACTATCTAGCTGACTGGGTGTACGAGTGTTGCGGGACGGTGTCGTTTTCGATCCTGGAGCATCCGAAATTCAAGGCCTTTCTGAACCAGGTGGGAATGCCCCTGGTTTCAAGAAGGGATTTTTCCGGGTCCAGATTGGACGGAAAGTACGAGGAAGCGAAGGCGGAGTGCGAGGCTAAGATAAGGGATGCAATGTTCTTCCAGATTGTTGCTGATGGATGGAAATCAAGAAACTGTGGGTATGTTAGAGAAGAAAATCTGGTGAATTTGGGTGTGAATCTCCCCAATGGGACTAGTGTTTTCAGGAGGGCTGTTTTCACTAGAGGCTATGTGCCCTCCAAATACGCAGAGGAGGTGTTATGGGACACCATTTCGGAAACCTGTACGAATAATGTGAGCCAGTGCGCCGGCATTGTTGCTGACAAGTTTAAGTCCAAGGCGTTGCGCAGTTTGGAGAATCAGCATCAGTGGATGGTGAATCTCTCTTGTCAGTATCAGGGGTTTTGTAGTTTGATCAAGGACTTGAGCAAGGAGCTGCCTTTGTTCAAGAATGTGTCGGAGAATTGTGTGAAGCTCGCGAATTTCATCAATGGCAAGTCACAGATAAGGAATAGCTTTCACAAGTATCAGCTGCAGGAGTATGGCCATGCCGGGCTGCTGAGAGTGCCTCTGCGCGGTTTTGAGGGGTCGGATTTTGGGCCTGTGTTTACTATGGTCGAGGACATTTTGAGCTCGGCTCGAGCGCTGCAGTTGGTGATACATGATGAGTCGTATAAGATGGTCTCCATGGAGGAGCCGTTAGCGGGTGATGTTGAGGAAATGCTGAGGAATCCGCATTTCTGGAATGAATTGGAGGCTGTTCATTCTCTGGTGAAGCTCATTAAGGTCATGGCACAAGATATTGAGACGGAGAAGCCTCGAGTTGGGCAATGCCTTCCTCTCTGGGATGAGCTGAGGATGAAGGTGAAGGATTGGTGTTCGAAGTTTCACATAGCTGAGGTGTCTGTGGAGAAAGTGATCGAAAGGAGGTTCAAGAAGAACTATCATCCAGCTTGGGCTGCTGCATTCATTCTTGATCCTTTGTATCTGATTCGTGACACGAGTGGGAAATACCTACCGCCTTTCAAATGCCTGTCGTCGGATCAAGAAAAGGATGTTGACAAGCTCATCACCAGGCTTGTGTCCAGGGAGGAGGCTCACATTGCACTAATGGAGCTCATGAAATGGCGAACGGAAGGGCTTGATCCTGTCTATGCTCAAGCTGTGCAGCTGAAGCAGAGGGATCCGAGTACCGGGAAGATGAGAATTGCTCATCCACAAAGTAGTAGGCTTGTGTGGGAAACCAATCTCAAGGAGTTCAAATGCTTAGGGAAAGTTGCAGTTAGGCTGATCTTCCTTCACGCAACGTCGCGTGGATTCAAATGCAACTGGTCCTTGTTGAAGTGGATGAGTGCTCATTCCCACTCCAGGGTGGGAATGGATAGAGCCCAGAAGCTGATTTTTATTGCAGCTCATTCCAGGCTTGAAAGGAGGGATGTTTCGAACGACGAAGATAGAGAGGCAGAGCTCTTTTCTTTGGCAAATGGTGAGGATGACGTGCTCAATGATGTTTTCATTGATGCTTAAGTTAATTCCACCTGTGGTGTAACATTCATTGAATTTCTTCCTCTATTCCACAATTTTCCTAGTTTATTCTTTCTACATGAACTTGGTGGTAGTAGTTCTTCTACTTACTGAGGCATTTGGTTGAACAAAGAGAGGATAATATATTCATTGTATGATGATGATCATGAGCAGTAATTTATTTGTAAAGATTAGTCCTTTATCAGAATCCCTTGGATAGAAAAACATGATGCAACATTTTTGTTCCTTGATTAATTTGGCATGGCATATGTTCAGTAGCCAACTTCCTTTTTTCTTTTCTTTTTTATATACCTTCAACATTGATGAACTCTCTGTCTCTGTCTGAGTTTCCTACCTTAAAACTCAAAATCTTTTGTTTGATATGATTTGGCTTGACATTCTATATCTCCATTATAGAGGTCGGTCAGAATTCATGTTAGGGTAAAAAACCAACTTCCACATTAGATATATATTCACGGCGCCGTGAGTATAAGTGTTAGTTGTGCAGGATTAGTTCAAAGCGGGCAATATCATACTAACGTGGAGTTCCCGTGAGTTTTCGAGCCCTGACCAATCATCCACCTAAGGTAGTACTAGGTATATGGCCATGAACTATGTTTCCCACTACAACATCTTGCACAATTTAAGGATGGTGGAACTCACTCCCTTAAAAGAACACAGACAACAATCCAAGCATGTGATGTTAATATCAGGTGAGTGAGTTAAGTTCTATCATGGTGCTGATCTTTTGTCCTTGCTGAATAGCTCTATCTTCCCTTTTATGTAATCTCCTGTTGAAAATAGTCTATCTACCAATTAACTCTTATTGTTGTTTATATTACTGAGCATAAACACTGCAGTTCATTTTGAAACAGCAAAAGTAGTACTTCTAAAGTAGTCTTCTTTAATCATTTGCCTAAAACCAACAACTTTTGTTGGGGATGATCCTTTGATTCGATGCACTCCTATGATGACAGGGGAGCAGAGGCAGGTTGTCATTCCTCGGATGCCCGGTTGGTGACTAAAGGAAGAACTTCACGACGAGGATCCAAGAAAGGAACATGATTTGAGCCCCCGGGCGGGGGATATTTTCGCGGAAAAGAAGCAAGAGGGCTCCAAAATTGCAAAACCAGAAGGGTTGATGGAGGAGCAAGTTTGATGTAAAACAGGGAAAGAAAGCTTTGGTATGAAGAGTGGCACCCCACCATGATACACAAAAGAAGTGGAAGTCTATTTCCAAAATTTGGTTGTTATGGAAGAAGAGAGAAAAAGAGGGAAGAAAAAAAAGGAAAGAAGGGCCCTTAGTATGAATAATCTTTTGTTTGGTTAACTTGTGTTTTAAACATTTGAAAGAAAGAGAGGAAGAATTATGTGATGGTTCATGCAGAGTCATTGGATTGGATGATGCTCCCCATGATTGCTCAAAAGGTTGCGAGAGGACCCAAAGCTGTCGGCATGAAGCAAAACGAAAGATGCTTGATAGTGATTTCGCAACAAATTTCCTCATTTTGCTCACTAACATTGTTTTATCACCAATTTTCACCATTTTAAAGAGAAGTTACTCCCTCCGTCCCATTGCTATTCATTTATTTTAAGATTCTTAATTTTATGATAGAAACATAAATATTATAATGTGATATCTTGTGATATTTGTTATAACATAGATTCAAAATATCAACATTTCACAAGTTTTAATTATCTTCAGAAAAAGATGTTTGGGGAAGTCTCCGGAAGTGTGACATATTCATAAATGTATTGATAGGTCACTTTACTTTTACCTTAAAAATTACACACATATATCACAAGTTTTAATTATCTTCAATAAAAGATATTTGGGGAAATCTCCGGAAATGTGATATATCCATAAACTTATTGATAAGTCACTTTACATTTATCTTGAAAATTATATATATTAAAAAATATTGTATTTGATAAGTTAAAACAAGTACTCCCTCCGTCCCAGCTAAATTTGTACGGTAAACATTATCACGATATTCAAGAAATATGTTTGATCGTTAATATGTTTAACTACATATAATAATGACATATTAAAAGTTGATATTTAGAAGTTACTTGTTACGACGAATTGAACAATACCATATATAATAATGTTGCTCATAAATTTATTCAAATATACGGTCAAATTTTGATAGAGAATAGTGTAAAAAAATAGATGTGCAAATAAAGTTGGGACAGGGGAGTAATAATGTGTATTTGAATTTGAAATATAAAAAAAAAACTATATAAAAAGAATAATACTTAACTTTTAAATTTTATAAATTTAGTGTGTAATTTATCAAATGCAGTGCATAAGTTAAAAAATACATTGGACTGTCCATAACTTAAAAATAAGCCACCTGTTAAGAGACCTACTCAAAAAATATAATATTTGAGTCAAAAATTATATATTTTTCAAAATTAAAAATACATTGATTGTTTTATAGTTTAATAAAATGACGTTGTTCGGAAGAGCTTGTGAATATATATTTCTAATTCCGTTTTCACTGATCAATTGGATTGATGTATGGATATCAAACAGGCATGTATGTGGGAACAGGCGATCTGAATTCAGATTCAAGGACCTGGTTGAGCAGCGTCCTAGCAAATCAAGACTCGTGTATAGAAGCAGTATTCGAAGGCAATAAACACAGCAAAAAAGCAATGATCAAAACCTCATTAAAGAAACAGCTCAACAAAATATCCTCATCTGTCACCAAAGCTCTATCTATGGTCCGTCGTCCAACACTATCCGTTTTCCCGGACGAACGAAACCAGACCAGAACTCCGCCATGGTTGCAAAGCAGAGAGCACACGCGCCTCAATAAGGCGATGGCGCATGCGGTGGTGGCGCTGGACTCCACCGGAAATTTTACGAGCATCAACAAAGCTGTCAACGCCGCGCCGGACCGCTCCCTTCAACCGTTTGTTATATTCGTGAAGGGAGGGGTTTACAAGGAATATGTGATTGTTCCGAAGAAGAAATGGAATATAGTGATGATCGGTGATGGTATGGGCGTTACAGTCGTCACGGGTAGCAGAAACGCTGCAGATGGTTTCAAAACCTACAGCTCCGCAACCTTCGGTAAGATATACCATCTCCCTTTCATCATAAATGGAAGTTATTAATCTATTTGTTTTGTCGGTTTACACAGATTTTTTTTATGTGGTGAGGTGAGGACTAAATTCAAGTTAGAATTAAAAGAGAAAAGCAAGAATGAATTTAATTAAAATTTGAGTTTCCATTTGATGAATTACCATTTTAACCTTATCCATGCAGCCGCAAAGGGACCAGGATTCATCGGACAAGACATGACATTTGAGAACACAGCGGGACCGAAAAAGTCCCAAGCGGTGGCATTTCTCTCCGATTCGGACTTATCAGTTCTATACAGATGCAGCGTCTTGGGTTATCAGGACACCTTATACGCCCACTCCCAACGCCAATTCTTCAAGCGATGCGAGATTCAGGGAACCGTCGATTTCATCTTCGGCCGCTCTGCCGCTGTCTTTCAAGACTGCCTAATCGTTGCCAGAAAAGGATGGCGGGGTCAGAAGAACACCATAACCGCACAAGGCCGCACGAGTTTCAGCGAAATGTCAGCCTTCTCCTTACAGTTCTGCACCATCACTGCATTTCCCGAGGTAACAAAATCGCTCGTGAAAACATACCTTGGACGGCCGTGGAAGCTATAGTCGACAACGATGGTAATGGAATCGCAACTTAGTGACGCGATTGCCCCTCAGGGATGGCTGGAGTGGGCTGGGACTTATGCACTTAACACGTTGTACTATGCGGAGTACTCGAATAAGGGACCGGGGGCTAATGTGAGCGACAGGGTTAAATGGCCGGGATACCATATTGTTAGGGATAGAGCGACGGCTAACCTGTTCACGGTGGCTAATTTGATCGCTGGAAACTCATGGTTGCCGTCCACAGGGATAGAGTATGTAGCAGGATTGATTTAGTTTTGTGTTGTGTGCATGTGCATGTACTTTTTCTAACCTCATTAATCTAGATTTATTATTGATATATTACTATTACTATTATATACCTACTGTTCATGCAATACAAGTGAAAAAAATTGTTTTACTGTTTTAACTTAACTATTAGACATCTGTTCCAACATAGCGTATCTAACCAAGTATGTAAAGTAAATAACAAACGAGACACACAGGAGAACCCCACAGGGAAGTTTGTAAAACTCATAATGAACAACCTTAATGCAATCTGGTTTTCCATACTGATCAATGGAACCCCATAGGGGTTTTTCAAACCTACAAGAGAGTTGAAACAAGTGGATCCCCTTTCCCGTTTTCTCTTCAACATACTCACTGAAATTCTGACTAGAAACATCAAGAAGCAGTTCCAAAATGGAAACTTGAAACCTTTTAAGACTCCAGCCAATGCAAATCCCATCTCCCAACTTTCTTTTGCCGATGACACATCCATTTTTATATGTGAGACCACCAAAACATTAAAAAAAATTGATGACATTCTTTGATATCTTTCAAAGAGGGACTGGCCAGAAAGTGAATTTCTTAAAAAGCTCATACTACTCCGGAAACTGAGCAAAAAAGGATGAGATCAAGAGGTTGATAGGGATGAGGCAGGGACCCCTACCTTTCTCCTACCTAGGTGTAAATATATTCAAGGGCAGGAAATTAAATGTGCATTTCAAAGACCTTATAGATAGGATTGCTGCCAGGCTAGAGAACTGGAAAAATTGCTCCCTATCACAGGGAGGAAAACTAATCTTAATAAAACATGCTCTCTCTAACATCCCTCAACATACATGGTAAATAACAGCCCCCACGGCTCATATTTTTAAACAAATGGAAAGCTTATTCAGTAATTTCTTATGGGGGAAATCGGTTGATTGTAATAACAGACACTGGATTAGTTGGGATACTTGTCATCCTACTCAGGAAAATGGCTTCGGAATTAGGGATCTACGATCGATAGTTGATTCCTCTTCCCCCAAAATTTGGTGGGAAAGCAATTAGGCGAAACCCCATGGGCTAGATTTATGTGGTCCCTTCCAAGGAGTTATAGAACTTCGGAGACATGGGATAGATACATGAGTGTTGACCAGATTGCACAAGCTAACACATAGGTAATCATTGGCAACAGAAGGGCGAACTTTTGGATGGAAAACTTGACTGGATCAGGTACACTAAAACAAGCATGCCCCCAACAGGTACAAATTCCATTTCTAATTCTTGAAGTCAAGGAATTCCATGTTAGTAAAACTACGCTGATGCCTTCTTTAAGTGCCCACCTGCCAAATGAGATTATCATTGAACTAGAAAGAGGTGTGAAGATATGTGGGGGACAACATGATTTTATGATCTGGAAATCACATGAACAAGGTTTTTTTACTGTCAAATCTGCCCAGAATTTATTAAGGAAACAAAAACCACCATTAGATATGCTGTCAAAAGTATGGAATTCAATAATTCCAACCAAGATCTCTTTCTTTGTGTGGAAATTATTGAATAACACCTTACCTTTTGACAATATTCTGATTAGGATTGGTTTTAGTTTGGCCTCTAAATGCTATGCATGTGATCACCAGGACTTTATCTTCCATTTATTTAACTCATGTTATGTTGCAGCTATAATACAGATGAAATTCCAATCCATAATGAACCTACCTTGTAATCATTTCAACTCCATTAAGGAAAGATTAGCATATTATTGGAACATATCATGCTGCTCAAAGATTAAATCAGCTTTACTAAATAATCTACCCATGATTATAGTTTGGGATTTATGGAAAGCTAGGTGCAGTAATGTTTATGATAATATACATGTGTTTACTCATTCTATTTGGAAAAATGTGATAGAATTATATCTTTCATTGTTCTCGGTTAAAAAGCTTCCTTATTCTACAAAGGATAACATTTTTGTGAACTATGGGCTAATCCCAGCTAATCCGAGGAAGAAAACGACATAGACCACTACGGTTAAATGGAACCCTCCAACAAAGGGTTATAAATTAAATTGTGATGCTTCATATGTCAAAAATAGAGTAGCTATTGGATGCCTGATTAGAGATGAGAAAGGATTAGTTATCAATGCAATATCGTCTTACCTCAGTGATGGATTCATCTCTACACTGCATGCTGAACTAACTGCTGTTTTAACAGGTATGAAAATGGCAGTACAACTCGGAGGCAACATTGTGGTGGAAACGGACTCGGAGCAATCGATAAAAATTTTGAGAGCCGAGGAAAAACCTCCATGGAGATACATTCAACTCTTAAGAGATATCAAGGCTGTGGAGTTGCAAGGCCATTTGGTTTTCAATCATACTTACAGGGAGGGCAATCAACCAACGGATTATCTTGTTAGATTAGCTTTTCAAATGCAAACGTCGAGGGAGATTGATAGCATAAGGCGAGATAAAAGATTTCTCTTCCTCGTCCGAAGAGATTACTTGTTCCCTAACTTCAGAAAGAAAACTACCAGGTTGCAGTAGCTGGATAAAATGTGTCTATCACAGTGATTTTGGATAATAATGAATGTCAGTCCATTATGAATTTAACGCAGGGGCGGAGGATTCATCATTGGAAACAGACTCATTATCTATCTAAAATCTATATATATTTCGTAGGAAACTAGATAAGTGGCTCAACATGAGTCTTTCTTGTAAGCTATTTTTGGTAAAATTTTAATGGTTTAGGGATCCAAAACAAACCTAGCTCATCTACGATGAGGTTTAATTTTTTTTAAAATGTTAATATTTCGTAAATGCTTGAGTTCTACTATGATTGCCTTACATATTAATAGTAGTTACAAATGGTTACAGTAGTAAATTTTCAATATACAAGAAGAGTCTATAGAAATCTAAATATACATTATCACCCTCCTCAAGCGAAACATGGGAAGAGAAGCCATGTAGAGCTAGGACTGAAAAAAGAAAAAAAAGGGTCGAGGTAAGCCCTTGGTGAAGATACCCGCAATCTGTAAATACGAAGCAACACGCCGAGTGAGTAATTTTCCAGAAGAGACAAGCTTGCTAACAAAATGGTAATCAATATCAATGTGTTTTGCGCGTTTGTGCGCAACAGGATTCTGGGAAAGGAATATAGCACTGTTCTCGTCATATATGAGAAGAGGAGATGAGGACAGAGGAACGCGAGGATCCCTTAATAAGTTACACAACCAAGCAAGCTCAGCAGCGGTATTGGCCATAGCTCGATACTTAGATTCGCAATTGGAACAGTAGACAGTAGGCTACTTTTAGAACTCTAAGAGACAAGATTGCCACCGAGAAAAATAGCATAGCCATAGGTGGAGTGACGAGTCTCTAAACATCGAGCTCAATTAGCATCAGAGTACCCAGTGACTCGAAATGGGCCGACAGGGGACCGGAAGAGCAAGCCATAAGGAAGAGTGCCACAAATATAGCTAAGAATACAAGTAACAGCCTGATAATGAACATCACGTGGAGATTGGAGAAACTGACTGACTGAGTTGACCGCATAGGCAATATCTGGATGAGTGATGGTCAAGTATTGAAGAGCGCCAACGAGGGAGCGATAAAGCTTGGGGTTGGAGAATAGTTCACCATCAGAGTTGAGTAGTTGACTGCCAGGGAGGAAAAGAGTAGAAACGGGGGAAGCATCAGTCATTCCAACACGCTCAAGAATTTCCATGGCATACTTAGCTTGACCAAGGCAAAGACCGGAGTCAGACTGAGATACCTCGAGGCCAAGAAAGTAATGAAGAGAACCAAAATCCTTGATGGTAAATTCTTGATTGGTATGAGAGATGAACTGTCGAATAAGCATGGGGTCATTTCCAGTGAGGATGATATCGTCAACATAGACGAGGAGATAAAGAATCTTGTGGCAGCAAAAATAATAATTAAAAGAGAGGTGTCAACAGTGCTGCAAGAAAAATCAAGGTCCTTCACATAGGAGCTAAATCGCTGGAACCATGCTCTAGGGGCTTGCTTAAGCCCATATATAGCCTTTCGAAGGCAACAAACATAGTCTGGATGAGTAGGATCTCGATGCCCAAGGTACTCCATATAGACAGGGTCATCAAGAAGGTCATTGAGAAAGGCATTCTTGACATCCAATTGATGAAGGGGTCACCGATAGATGGTGGCAACGACCAAGATGATACGGACAGTAGATGCCTTGACCATAGGGCTGAAGGTGTGAGTGAATTCAAAGCTGGTAACTGGGAGTAACCCTGAGCCACAAGACGAGCTTTGAAGTGGTCGATGGAGCCATCAGAATGATGCTTGATACGATAGACCCATTTGGAGCCAACCACATTAATGCCAGCAGGACGAGGTACGAGATCCCAAGTGTGCTGGTGGCAAAGATCGGACATCTTGTCATCCATGGTCGTGACCCACCAAGGGTCCTTAAGAGCAGAACGATATCCACGGGGTTTAGTTTTAGCCATAAGCACCGTAAGAGACTTGGTTAGCACATGATCCAGAAAAAGGGCGTCGCTAGACATGGCTGATACGGGAGCGGATTTCCATACGATGAGAGGGACAAGGAGCTGAAGATGTAGTCAAATGTGTAGAGGATTCTGATGGGACTGGAGAAGAGGGCGGGGAAAGATCAGGAGAAGTAGGTGGAGTAGGGTTGGGAGAAATAGACAGAGCATGATCAGGAGAAGAGAGGTTTAAGTCTGGTAAGGGACATAAGCGGCAAGGGGTACGATCAGTAGAGGGAATAGGAATCAAGGGTTCCTCAAATGTGTTAGAGTCCAAAAATACGGAGACATCCAACGGAGAGGGAGATGTAGGATTCCTACCTACATAAGGGAATACGTGCTCATCGAACCGGGCATGCAGTGTGATGTAAAGCTTCCTAGTAGAAGGATCCAGACAACGAAAGCCCTTGTATTGAGAGCTGTAGCCCAAAAAATACAAGGAGAGCTCCGAGGGGCCAATTTATGCTGCAAGAATGGCTGAGGGAATGGATAAACCCGACACCCAAAAGGATGGAAGTTAGAGTAGTCCGGATATCGCCCAAAGATGAGAGAGAATGGGGAATGTCCATCGAGCACTAGAGTGGGAAGACGGTTAATGGTGTAGACCGCTGTGGAAAAAGCATTGTTCCAATAAAACATAAATTAGCAGCTATTTGGTGATTGTATAGTGACTATATTAGCATATTAGCATAACAAAGTCACCATATAAATTTATTAGAAACTATATAACAAATTAGTTGCTATGGTGACTGTAAATGATAAAACTGTATTCTACAAATAGCTGCTATGGTATAGTGACATGCACATAACAATTAGCTGCTATTACAGTCACCATATAAAGTCACATAGCAAATTAGCAGAATAAATTTATATTTGTGACCGTATTAGCAAAATTAGAAACACTGTAAAACTGTATTGATGAACATTGTAAATTTATATGATGGTAAAACACAAATTAGTAGCTATTTGCTATTATCAACGAAATCCTTGGCCACATATTACTACTTCACAATGAGGTGTACATCATCAGAGAACCAAACTTGGTAAAACATAAATCATCATCACTAATTCAATTTTTTTTTATAGATATAACTGTTTCACTATGAGTTAGATAGTGCTAAAGAACCAAAAACAATGGAACATAAAAGAGAAAATCACACCTGCAACATGTGGGGTTTGATCTTCCACTGACGTAGATGAACGTTATAAAACCTGTTCCCTCCCCTGCTGCAGCATTTTTCTTTTCGACTCCATTGATTACTCAGCACATGCCTTCCTCCTCCTAGCATTTCTATCTAATTTATCAATGGATTCCATTGGAAGGATTGAATGATGAATGATAAGATTAAAAATAGTGAATTTTCACTTTGCAATTGCAAAAGCATGATAGTGAAACTGGGATTAGAGAGAAAGATGAAGTTTTCTTACCAGGACTGTTGAACATTTAATCGGAACAAAAAGATGGGAGAACTTCTTGCCAAACAGTTCTCGTACAGTACTCGGCCATTCCTGCTGGGACCCCAACGCACCAACATCGTCTGTGAATTCTGAAGGCTCATATGGGCAAGAGCGAGAACAGGAAGAAAGGAATTGGTCCCGAATGAAAACGTGTGTTAAACATCGTCGTTTTAATCAGCTACCAAGCTTGCAGCTGTGCAAAGCTCATATAAATTTCCAGCAATAACCCTGAACGAACGACGTTGTTGACACAATTGGAAGAGTAAAAGTCCAAGATTAGTGCTACAGTGCAGAGGGTTGGATGCAAATAGGGAGTGCGCATTTCGATAATGCGCACTCCATCTTTCCAATTTTTTTCTTGCATGCATAATGCACATTTTG
>JAUOBV010000009.1:2843867-2857009 GCA_032360425.1 Rubia occidens
CAGTTAATTTATGAGAAACTCGCATCTGAAAGTAAGATTAGTCATTGCATTATTAAAAAGGAGGAAAAATAAGGCACCTTAATGAAAAAGGGAAGAAAACGAAAAACTCATAAGTTCAGCAAGTTGGAAGGAGGAAGTGACACATTAACTATGGCCATGCAGATGCAGTCTGATCAGGCAGGCAAAAGGACCAACAGGAAAGGTATATGTGACACTATTTTACCTCTGATCTTGTCGCCCCACCAACTACAAACACAAAAATTCGTTGTCCCATCTTCTTAAAATCACTAGACGCGTGCTTCAGAATCGAATCACTGCAAAAGTCAGATTAACGAAGGAATCAAAATTTACTGCTTAAACAATGCTGCAGTAGAGAGCATCTGAAAATTCCGGGTATCAGTAAAGAAATGATAGAATGAATTCCTTGGTTGAAATAAGTTGCACTATCAAATGTGCAGGAAGATGCTATAAACTGACACCGTCAACAACAAAACCAAAAGAATATTAAAGAGGAATACTACTTCTGAAATACAAATGATACATTTCTTTCTTCAGAAGTAAACAAATATTGTTTTGCCTTCTTGTTTTTAAATAACACAATTGATGCTGCAGAAACTACAAACCAGATTTAACCCAATCAAACCTTGAATAGCCATCATCAGAGCTTCGAGGACGGGCCCAAGTTGCAGTCCGTCTTGATCTCACGGAATGTGCAGAAGGGAGTTCACTTGATTGGGACATTCCACTACGAGAGGTTCCATGAAATGTTGGACTAGGGTCATTCATACAAGGATAGTCGTTCTTTGGAAGGTCTCCTTTACTCAATTTTTCCACTAGCTCCTGCAAGTGACAACTTCAGACATTTCAATTAATTGCTAAATATATTCTACTTTACTTTCCATGCCCAAAATGAATGTCCACCTGAGATCGGAAGCATCATCAGCAAGGCACGTAACAATTTTATTTAGCTAATTTGGCAGGAATCCTAGAGCTACAGAACTTCTGAATCTCTGGTAGTATCTTAGGACTAGGAACATGACAATAAATGGACACCGCTCAAATTTACATGTGCTCCCAACGACTATCTCGGTGGCAGTCTGGCAGAAACCTAATCTCACATACCTCTATCATAGGATAGAAACGTGATAACACCCACTGCTCTTCTCCGCCAGAGCGATCCTTCCTAGCAGCACGTTTCTTCTGAAATAAAACAAACGACAAAAAAGTACTTAATCACAAGGAACAATCAATAAGTTCTACAAAAGTTCCACAGCAATCTTACAATACCTTAACATCAAATTTCAGGGAAAATGGTACAATAGAGCTTTTTTTGCTCTCTGTTGCTCCCTCAAGCAATCTCATGTTATACACTGCATTCATATCTTCCTGAGGCAATCTAGCGAGCTACAGCCAAGTAGAGATGTTGAGAAGAAAGAAATAAGTACATAAGTGAAGTCCAGATAAAACAATAGAAAAGTCTTCCACCAACACATGTAAGTGAGCTGATAATTTCTAAACAAGACAGTTTTAAAGCAAAGTTGCCTAATCACTAAAATCACTTCTGTTTGAATGTGAGAATGAAGCTTCTAATGTGTTGCACACCGGCACAAATACATACCAAGCCATAAGCTATTGTGACACTTTCACTCTCTAATTTCCTAGGACACAGTCTCAGTAGCAAGAGCAAAAACATATGAGCCACTATCAAGAAGAAAACCACAATGTTTCAGCAGAAATAACATACAAAAGAATCTACACTAGTACAATAATTTAAGAAATTTAGAGCCACTATCATATAATCACATAACACTTCTTAAAAATATAAGTACTCTGACATATGGTTAGCACCAAAAATGAACTTCCACAGCAATCCTCGAGACTCAAAAATGATATTTCTTCAACAATATTTCTGTATCAGTTTCACTGCCTTGGGCCTCAAAACAAATAAAATAAAGTGGATGCGAAATATAGAAAAAAACTGACCTCCATTAGTTTTGCAAGTTTGTCGCCCTCAAACTTCTCGGGATGAACAGCTGCATAAATCATAAGTAACCGCAACTTATTCTCACGTGTAATATCCTGCATAAGGGGGATATAAATTCAGCAAAAGATTACACATACAGAAATCATATTGCATAACTATTATAAATAACCTGTCTTGTTCTCAGAAAGTTAATTACTTCCTTCGTTCCAGCATCTCCAAAAACAAGGCCTTGCTCCAACTCCCCTAGTTCTCTTAGGCTTAATTCCTTTATAATCTCGTTTATTTTTGTAGCAATCTGAAAGGAACAGTAGAAGTGAGTCTGTATTTTCAGAAAATAGTCTGAGGATAAGGACATGGTTATGAGCATACTTGAAACAATTCACCAAATTAATTTGGCTGATTGGGAATAGCACAGAGTAACAAGGAAGAATCCACTTACACCCTGATATCCCAAGTGAAATTAAGAATTATAATAGAATTTGATTATGAAGTAGTAACAAATGCAATTGTCTTAAAACCTTTTCTTTTTCTTTCTTTCCAACTGGCTTATAGGTTTGTGTTTGTGTTCAGAAAATAGTCTGAGGATAAGGACATGGACATGGACATGGTTATGTGCATACTTGAAACAATTCACCAACTTAATTTGGCTGATTGAGAATAGCACAGAGTAACAAGGAAGAAACCCCAATGTCCCGACTGAAATTAAGAATTATAATATGGTTTGATTATGAAGTAGCAACAAATGCAATTGTCTGAAAACCTTTTCTTTTTCTTTCTTTCCAACTGGCTTAGAGGTTTGTGCGTGCGTGTGGCGAGGACTGGGGGGTAGGGATGAGGTTAGGTATAAATGTAAAGAAAAATTTCCAAAAACTTGTCTTGGTCATGTACATGATACCTACATCGACATGGAGAGAGAGTTTTTCTATCTGCTCACTGTATTGAGGCAGAGCTTGTACCATCTTCTGCAACTCGCGAGTAGACAATTCACTGCCATCTCTACACAGAAATGGACTCAAATCATTGTCACAAAATCAAAACCAAGATAGTCACGTACACTCATAAACAAACGAGGAACTTTGTAAACTCGGTGAGAGCTTATGACTTCAAAATGTACATAAAGTCCAGCATAATCAATTATCACAAGTGATTAGATAAGAAATCCCCAATGCTCTTAAAACCACTGGGACATTCGGAGAAAATAAAGCAATAAAAATAGATTGAGCAATGTTAAAATCTTCATTCAAACTCCCACAGGTGTCAAACAGTAGGCTGACAATTTCTTCACCACCTAGTAACTTCAATCACAAGAACTTGTGCATTTAAAAAAGACACTCCCAAAATCATAGGACATCATAGTTCCCAACTGTAGGTGGATAAAGAGTAAACCAGAAAATTTTAAATTATAGTGACTGGAGATGTAGTAAATATTTTTAAAATCACAACAGTAAAAATCCATATTGTTAGGGAACAGATGTAAAGGGCAACAATTACAACTATATAAATCAGCTTGATTCATTTATGAGCAAGAACATCTAACAGATACATAGAACACGCCAAATGAGGAAATGTCAACTGGTGAATCTAAATCAACACCAAGCTACAAAAGAAAATCATACAATAAACAAATAATATTCATGATAAATTCCGTTCAGATTGGAAACTGAAGAAAAATTATACTTGAACTTTAAGATCTATATTATTAGTAATCCAAAGTGTGAACAGGAGGATATGTGAGCAATAGAGTTAATCAACAGAATGAAACAAATGATGAAATTAAATCAACCTTCCACCCTGGTGCATTTGCGCAGCTTTATTCTTTTTAACGAAGTTGCTCATCTTGTCATGCAACCGCTCGAGAGCCTAACAAAAATAACATTGATCAAAGATAACCCCAACTATGTAAATACTTAGTTAATCATTATTATTCACTTTGCATACATCTGCTATGTGGACATGCCGAAGCTCTACCCAGATAGGGTCATGATCCTCCAAAAGGACCTCCTTTCTTTCAGGAGCGCCAGTTTTGCTTGGAACCTAGGCACAATGATGCATAAGCAGATCACTCCAACAATCATATGTATAAATCTGTACGTGCATGCATACAAGGCATCAAAAAATATAGAGACTAACCTCATGGACATACTTATTTCCCTCCATATATAGTAGATCATGGCACATTGCGTCATATGTCCATTCATGTATAATGGGAGCAATCTATGCATTCATTTAAACGAGTTTAAGAATAAATTATTATAGGGTATACATTCATAAGCCCAGAGAGCAGCACAGTAACAGTTAATAGGCAGGTACCTGGTCAATAGATCTATCAAGGATAAGCAATTCGCATGTTTCTGTTTGAGGAAAATTTGGCAAATTAGCTTTGTATTTCACAAGGTGATTCCAAACAGCAGCAGCGAGCTTTGTGGGAATTAAATCACGGAATGTTATCATTGTGTTATGATCAAGTGATTTGGCAGCACGGTACCGTACTAGAGGAAACTCCTGCACGCAATCACTGACAAGTTACTTTCACAATTCATGAATGAAGAGCCAATCAAGATTGACGAATTTTGAACACATACTCTCAGTGACGCAAAAACTGTAGCAATCCTCGTTGCCATTGAATTCAAACATTCTACGCCCTTGTGAGAAACCTCTTCATCCCCAAAGAGTTCCTCTAAAGCCCTCTCATTATCAGTAACAAAACCCTACAAATGCTTCTCATATGTTAAACACAGAAGGTATCAATAAAGGAAAGACAAATGACAGTATTTTTGTTTTTAGAGAATCAACAACACATCAATAGTTTATTAACCAACTAATTTCAGCTAAGTGCTACTTTTATCATACATTTAACTTCAGAATATCATGAAGGATGCTTCATGGGATTCTCATACAGCTCTCTAGGGTGGTAAAGATATTGTAATTCCTCTTCCAAATCATAATAAATCAAAAGTAAAGAAAAAGCAACTAAACTATTAAGGTGCCGATAAAACGAGAATAAGTTCAATCTGAAAGTATTGGTAACTTAATAAAACCTGACATACCTGGTTATCTATAGCAAAGTATTCCAAGTTCATCTGCAGGTTGCAGCCCACATGAGAAGAGTCACAAATTAAATACATTCTCAAAAACTTAATGGAATCTCATACTCATCCGGAAATATGTAACCTCACTCAAGGCACCAATGCGAGATAAAACAGCTGTTTCCTTCTTTATCTGGTTCACCAACTCCCTTGGTACAGCTGAACTAAAGAAGACAAATGCCCTAAATATGACAGAGAGAGAGAGGGAGAGAGCAATTAGTTCATTCAGAAACAAACAGAAGAAATACACATCCCTGGTAGGTGCATAGCAAATTACAATAAACTGCAGTAAAGAGCTTACTTTTTGTACAAAGGCGATCTCCCAGACATGTCAGAGAGGAAGATAACTACACTGCGTGTCCATAGAAAAACAAAAAAATTAATTTGCCAAAATAATATTGATGTGAGTTGAACAAATTTGATAATTGAAACAGAGAAGCAGCACTTGACACGTTAGGACTTAGGACTCCAATATCCAATTTGTAATAAAATTTTACATTATAGGGCAAAGGCGGGCATAAAGCCACTAGTCATAAAAATAGATTTCAATGGGCAAATAATGGTATTGGCAGAAAATGTTGTTACCAAGCAAAACTAGGAAGTCGTGTAATGCATATAATGCACATGCTCGGGTTAAATAATTGTTATCAGAAACCACCAGCATCAAAAAGGTTATACAATTAAGGCTGGTTAAGAATGTTCAGTTAACTTCTGAGAAGAAAAGGTGATTACTTTTCTTTGGTTGGCTGAATAAAATATATAGCCTCCATAGTAGGTAAAGGTTGTCGCCGCCTGTGTATATCTTCTACCACTGAAAGACAATATGGAAAGTATCAGTTCAAAAAGCTATCTCCTACTATTTCAGTCATGTCATGCATCAGTATAAGAGAAAAACATAAGACATGATTTCTCTGGAGACTGGCCTTCTAGTCTTACATGAAACTCCTTCTTCTGTAATATTTCCCATCTTGCATGAATGTGACATTATTTTAGTAGTCATTCTGTCCATGACTAACACCTGGGATAATGGAGGTCAAAAGAGATGGTAACTAAACAGAGAATAGCAACAAAATTAACGTAGAAACTAGAGTAAAAGATAGACACCAACAGAATTCAAAACAAACACTAGAAGCAAGGGTAAGTCATGAACATATTTGAAAACATCGGGAAATGCTAAGAGGATCACCATCAAATTGCAAGAGAACCATTCTGATCTATCGAAATACATTAATTTGAGTGTGAGTGTTCATCTACTTTTTTTTCCTGTCTAAATCAATAAATTCATATTTTGGACAAGTAACACTGGTGCATCTAAACATCAGCTATGCATTTGCCCAAACCTCTGAAGCATGTTATTTTCATTTTATCATCTACCAGAGGTACCAACTATCTGTCTACCTCGCTTTTCAGAAATTCTAGCTCGGCAACATTAATGATACTTAGCATAAAAGCAAACAAAGCTGAAAATGCAACTAGAGCCAGGAAATGTTGCTCGCTTGCACAATACCACATTTTAACTTCAAAATCACTAACACTGAACTCCATTATTAACAAAGATCGTAACCAGAAATTCCTTACATTGCTCATACTTACAATGATATGCTGAAAATCAATGCAGCAGCTAATTCACAGATAGAGCATTAAAAAGTTAAATACTGAAGATCGCCCCTACCTTCCAAGTTGATTTAGAATCTCCCTTCTTCGTCGACCGAAGCATTTCATATAACAATCCTGTAGTACAATTAAAGAAAGATGACATCAATTAATCTTATAAATTCCTTTCCTAGCACACTTCCTATTACATAACTAACAACTAACACCTGAGAAGATGCCTAATTAACTCAACAACTGAAACAGTCACGCTACGCATAACCGCCAGCAACAGTTCGCAAAAATAAATTAATATAACTCCGATCAACGGAGAAAATTAAATGAACTGTGCACCAACGACTGAATTCGATGAATGAAAGTTGCGGAACGGAAAGGAGAACTCAACCGAAACTTGAAGTTCAATCACTTACTTTCACGGGTAATCTGGCGGAAATTTTTGTGCTCCGCGCCGCCTTGCGACGACGTATCGGAATCTGACATAGACATCTGAATTCGTTCGGGAGATGTGATCGATCCGAGATGGCGGTTGCGGTGATCTGTTGCTTATTGGGACAGGCAAATGAAGAAGAAAATTGAAAGGGGGAAGTTGGGGTTGGTTGACTATTCAAGCCCGGTTGTTGAATGTGACGCGACCCGTATCTTCTCCCAACGGTCTCAGAGCTTGTGAATTGGAACGGAAATGTTTATATACTTCTCCGAGCTGGTGCGTAGTCAAATCGGGTCGGGCAACTGATTTTACGTTGAAGTTTCCGATATGAGTTACTAGAAGACGCGGCTAGGCCAATTCAATAATTGGTTTACAAAGACCTGGGTGAGATGTGGTCTCACTTAATTTATGGTTAGACAAAGGGTTTAAATACAATTATTTAAAGAAGGAAATAATATGGGGTATTTTTTTAATTTGTAAAAATTTAGTGTAAGACGGTCTCATATGAGTTTTTCTCTAATTGGTTTGAGTGTAAGGATGGATTTTTTTGTTTGAGATTGATTTATAAGACAACATCAATTAACCAAATAACCGATTTGAGAACAAAAATATTATTGATTTAGATCGACCAACTTTTTTTTATTATAGAAAAAAAAATCAATCATTCCAATGTGTTGGAAAAATCGCCCAACAGCGATTACAATAAAAGGAATTGACATCCAACCTAACTAAGTGGAATTGACATTCAACATAACTAGCTTCTAGCAATAACTAATTTATTGCAGGATATTCAAATTACATGTCAATCAGACTGATCGTCTGTACTATTACATATCAGAGATCCAATAAAAAACTGTAATATCACCCTCGACGATATTAAATTGTTTCCTGCGAAAAACATGACCACTTGGTAAAGAGGAGCGTATCACGCATCAATATCATCGCGCCAAACAGGGATCTTCAAAAACTGTAATACCACTTGGTCCAACCACAATCTATGTTGTCCAAACTATAAACACCCTGATCCCATCACGCTCGAACTCCGACGCAACTCTCATTCCCTCCGGCGATGTGGCGCCGACCGTCCCTCCCCAGTTTATCTCTTCAAATCGGGTTTGAATGCGCTCTGGGTGAGGAGGCGGACTGGGGAGGGAGGAGCTTGGTGGCATCAATGTTCTTTAGTAGTCTCCATTTAATTTTCCAGCCAAATTCACCGAAAAATATCAGCGAAACAATGGGCGGGAACAAGGTCAATTCTTCTTGTTGTGCGACATCAATCTTCCGGTCACATTCTGGACAAAGCAGTTGGAATACCAGCTGCCTTGTTCAAAAAGCCTTAGTTCAAATGCTTAATGTGTTGAATTCGATCATAATTTGCAGTCAAGTAGGTTTTTGTTGTTAGTAATTAATGTCTAATTTGTTTTGATTCTTAGAAGATGTTAATTCGATGTTATAAAATGATAGGCCGTAGTTGGGTGACGGGAGGGATGAGGAGGAAGGCTGAGATGGTGGTGGGGTTGTGATTGGTGCTGATCGGTAGTGGGCAAAGCTGGGTGGTGGGTCGGGTGAAGAGGAGGGTTGAGTTGGTTGCGAGGGTGGTGTTGGGCGGTGGATGGCAGAGCGGTGATGAGCTAGGGTTTTAGGGTGCAGATATATATACCCAAAAGTCTAAGAATAGAATGGTCATAAAATTTTGAATATTAAGCATAGATGTATTTTTTTTCTTTTCAAACTAGGTCAGTGCTCGAATTCCTTCAATCCACACCGGAATTGTGCAATTTGGATATATCTACACAATTGCTCAAAATTTTAGGGTTAGTTTAGTACTTTAAAATTTTACGAGATCATATTGACACTTTTGAAATTTAATAAGGTTAATTTTGTACCTTACCCTTATAAATTTTTATACTCCCTCTGTCCCAGCATAAGTTGCAGAAGGAGAAAGAAAGATTCAAAATTTTGAACCACGTGAAATGTCTTCTTTGCCCTTCTACCATCATCCCCAACAACACCACCCACCCACCACCAGCCAACAACCACGCAACATCCCAACCCCTCCCCTCCACACAACTAAATTGATAAGTTAATTTACAACATTAAACAAAAACTCACAAACAAATTAATCCTAAATAATCCACTTTACCCATTAAAATCATCATTAAATTTAAAGTCTCCAGTGCTGTCCCTGTAGTCCTCGGCGTCGTCATCCCCATAGTTCATGCCATCCCGTAGTTCTCGTCATCAGTGTCTTTGAATTCGTTGTTGTCGTTATTCCTATCACCGCACCTTTTCATACTCGCATCTTCCCTTCAATTTAGCATATCGATTAGCGATGGTGGTGGTGGTGTATGTGAAATTAAGTGAATGGCGGTGGGTTGTGGTTGTGGATAGCTGAAGAAAAAAGGGTGGATCGTGGTGGAAAAGGTGTCTGCGAGGAAGAAGAGATTATAGATGGTGAAGGGATTTTGACGATGAATGTGATGGAGTAGTTAGATCTAGGATTTCTATTTTGGGCCATCATAGCCCAAAAGGAGAGAAATTTGTTTGTAAATTTTAGTTTACAGTAAGTGTAGTATTGTTTTTAGTCATTTTTAATAATATTTTAAAATTTGGAAAGTGTGCAGTATATGGTGGGACAAACTAAAAAGGAAAGTGTGTAGTGGGACGGAGGGAGTATTTGAATTTGTTTTATTTATTTTTTGATTTTCATTTAATTTGAAAATTGAATTTAAACAAATCGAATTTGATTTTTTCAAGTATGGTTCAATTTTCTATTTTAGATTTATAAAAAATCAACTCGATTAAATTAAATGAACAAATAAAAATATTTGAAAATTGAACCGATACCCAAAAGATAATTTATACTTTATTTTTAATAAACTAAATCAATTAATAAACATCAATTTTTATTATTTATACTTTAATTCTTAGTCATTTTCATGATTTATAGAAAGATCAGGTTGAGTCTACTTATGTTTTTCTCATTTAGACTACTCAATCGTTATATGGGGTGGGGGACCTAAAATATTCATACTCATACCCGCCCCATCATCCACGGCGAGTACATCATTAAAATTCACTCTACCCCATCTGATATTATCTAAAATTTACCTCCATCTCATCACCCACTTGAGTCTTCATACCCACTTCATATCCATTTTACTTACACCATCTATATCTTCAAAAAAACCTAAATTTTAATTTTAAATAATAATTTTAATATTTTAAGTTTATTAATGTTTACTTGAAAATATTACGAGTAAAAATATGTGCATTATGGATAAATATTAGTTTATTATATAATAAATTAGTGTGTACGTAACGGGTATAGTGGGACGGGGTGGAATGGAATGGGCATGAACTAATATCTTTGCCCGACTCACTATTCATGAAGGGTATCATTTTCATACTCATACTTGCCTCACCCTAGCAAAACCACATTCATAACTGCCCCCATTAAGACAAATGCGAGACGGATCTCCACCAAAACCTGCCTCACTACCATATCTCGTTACCATTACATTACAACCCATTTTTAATGGAAAAAAATTGACAAACTAGTGGATGGTGTTGCATCATTTTCATCATCTTAGAAGAAGAATTTAGAAATGAATAGCATCACCTTAAATAGTTTGTGGCTCAACGCTTGTTCTTGCTTTCCCGCCCAGAGCCCAATTCCAAAACCCCACCTGAGACCGCAATCCTTCCCCATTCCCTCCGTTGTTAGTCCCTTGATTTCAAAAACAACGACAAGGAGGAGATGCACCTTACCTGTTCGACAAAATGTCACACAGTCGTCGTGGGACGATAAGCCCTTCCAGGTGTACCCAAATGGGAGTATAGTGTACCTAGACGAGATGGACGTCGTCACGTTTCTTGATCCTCCCAAGGACCTCATTCCTCTCGACCCTTCTTCGTATAATCCCGCCTCGTATCTTTGGTAGTTCCCTCCGAACTTTCTCTGTTTTTTTTTCGCGTAAAAAATGATTTCTTGATAGTTGTGTACTTGTGTTTCTTTGCTTGAAGATATTGTGTGCTTGCATGATGTGTAAAGGGTTGTACTCGTAGTTACTTCTGTTTGTAGAGTTACTGTTGGTTCGAAACAGTGATTAGTTAGTTGATGCTTCATGCTTGGCTGTTAATACTTGTTTTTTCCCCTTGGATTTTGTTGCCTGTGATTAGGAAGAAAATTGAGGACATTCCTGAGGACAGGCGGCATCGGTTGCTCAAATTGTTAAATCCTGGGTGAGTGATCTTATCATTGTAATGTTGAAAGGAAGTTTTCAAGTACTTCTTTCTTGCAGAATGCTGTAGGATTTTCTGATTAATATGTTTCTGATGGTATCTTTTGATATTTTTCTTGCTTATAATGTCAACATTTCATATAAACCTGTGAAATGTTTACCACATTTTGGTCATTTCTTACTTATGCTCTAGTTCAGGCTTATATCGAAAGCATGGGAAATAGCAGGCACGCGATATGATGATCCCAAGTTAGTTGTGAAAAGTGCATCTAATCTGCTTTCTGATGGGAAAGATGGAAAGCCTCTTGAGTATTGGAACTGCAGAACAAGTGGAGGTATCTTATCTTAAGCCACTGTTAATGACAAATCACAAAAAGACGCCCACACACACACTCACACACTTGAACTGTGTGTTTTCAGATTTTGAATACCAACTTAATCTAAATTTGTATGTTTGGAACAGGACCGCTTCCTATTGCCTGGATGAATTCCTTCAAGAAGGTCAAAACTGCTGCTTTTACACAGCTCTTGAACTACATTGTTATCCCATGATTAATACCTTTCATCTGTTTGATTGGGTTGCTTTGGTAGGCTTTGTTTTACAGTGAGGACAAGAAACCATACGGGCGATTCATTGGTATGATAAGATCTAGTATTATTTTCTTGTCGAGGTTCTAGTGAACTCCTTTTTCTCCCCTTTCCATCCTTAAAGTGAATTCTAACCATTGAACAAATACCATATGGGGTTACAAACATTGAATATTGTAGTTCATTAACAATGTTAACACGCTTGAGTGTTACTTAGGGGGTTCTTTTCTGGAGGGAATATCAGCTTCATTTGCCCCATTGTACTTTACGGTGAATAAAGAGTGGAAAGAAGTCATGGTGACAGAGCAGCTGTGTGATTTGGCTTACGAATTTGGAGGCGGACGATTGGACATTTCTGCATATCCTGATGGATTCCCTAAGCCAGGTATTCATCATGGCCAGTGCAGTATGTAAGCTTCTTAAGTTGTCAAAGAAACACAATTGTTTAGCAAAGAAACAAAGTTACATTTGATTTGATTTGGTTTCAGAGAAGCATCCATGGCCTTTTAATGATCAAGTCGTGGTGTATGTTCGTCATGTTGGACCGGGAGTTTTGGTTGGCCAAGCATGGCAAGAAGGTGCAGAGCTAGAACAATTGCCCAAAAAGCTGTGTGGTGAGATTTTAATGGTGAAAGACTTCTCACTCGTCACTGGCAGCATGGGTACCAGTTCCAGCACCGAACCTTAAGTTTGAAGTTTGAAGGTCTCTAACGGGGAAGGAGAAGCAGATACGGTTTGTATGACAATTTTACTTGAATATTGTATTTATAATATGAGGAATTCAAGCCTATATAAGTGATTAAGGTCCAAGTCATGGATGAAGTTTGTGAAACTATGGAAATAGATATTGTGATTTTAGAAGTCCGTTCCTATGAAAGGTTAACATAAAAGAAGAACAGTCATCATATTAAAAATAATAAAATGCATCATATATTTTATAATCAAGTTTAAATTTCAAGAATACAAAACATGAAAGGTTTTTTTTGATGTAATATAAATTTTCATTTCATCAAAAACCAGAAGTACAAGCTTTAAAGTTTTTACATGATCCAAAAGTAAGCCATAACTCACAAGAACAAACCAACTTCTAAGCTCTATTACAAACGGGTTTAAAGAAACCGAACTCAATTAACTTTGCACCTAGTGCCAAAGCTGATGTTCAAATGATATAACCATCCCCAAATCTTGACTTGATCTGATCT
>JAUOBV010000009.1:2873375-2886515 GCA_032360425.1 Rubia occidens
TCCGTGACATTAAAGAACCTATGGACAATCAATATATTCCACTTGCAAATTACTAGAACAAAAAAAATGACACTTAATAAAAAAAATAACACCAAAAGAATCATAATAGCACACCATCTACATATATCTTAGGAACATGCACTAAAAAGGGATTGATACACCCCCTACACAACACCACCAACACTTTAATATTTACCTCTTGAACAATATATGGGGATTAGATGTTGGAATGACCTTAGTAGGTTCAACTTATAAAAACCCTAATCAAAATACAAGCTCTTTTGTTTTGATTTTTGAGAGAACAAGTTATGTAGATGATGAAATCTGGGGTTTTAGGTGGTATGGCAAAGAAATTGAGATTTTAGAAGGACTTTGTGGGAGAAGGTTTGGGGAAGGTTTTTGAGGGAGAAAATGGGAGGGAACTCCTGCTGAAACAAATAAGTATTAATCACTCATTTGAAAATCGCCTTTAATGCTCCGTTTCCTCAAAAGCCCATAAATAAGTTCCAAACTAACTATGTTGGCTAATAGCTTCCGAACGAGGAACTTTATCGTGTCTTTGTAAAATAGTACATATAAAAAAAGGAATATATACAAATATAACCCTATATAAATCAGTAAGTGCACATATAACCATGAGAAAAAATTTAGTGCAAAAACAAGCCTAACAACTAAATAAATGTGCAAATATAACCCATGACACCAATTTTGGCGTTGACTCAGTATTTCCGATGGTTGACTGACTTGCAAAGACCACAATACCCTTTAACTTAAACCCTGAAATCCAATGGACAATTTTACCCTTATGACCGGGGGCCATCTTCACCCACCACCACAAACCTCTCCTGGCCACCACAACCACCCTTTCCCGGCGTCGCGAGTGTATTGGACCGATGAGCAGCTTGTCCTTATCGCCACCGTGAAAGAACAACTCGCCTGATTCTTCAGTTAAAATTTACAAAATTGATTTTTCATTGAGGAAAATCAACCGGAGTTTAGTTACGGAGTGAGGAGAAGATTAATTAATACCTTCGTCGGTTTGGTGGCATTGATCTTGAAGGAAAGGGGAGGGTGCACCAGTCGGGTTCGGGTTTTAAGTATAGATGACGCGCCTCCGTGTGTGGTGGCGACGGTTGTGGTAACGGTGAAGCAGAGGAACGACGGAATTAGCGGTTTCTTCATCTTCTTCTTTGTTGGATTTTCGATAGCTCCGTTGTAATTTTGGGTATTTAATAACAAAATGCACAAAATGGATGGCCAATTCTTAGTCGAGAAGGATTCGATTATTGGGATACTGATATTTGGGTATGTTGCTGAACCAAAATATAACACTAGAATTAAGGCTTTAGCGATATGAATCTAATATCAATACTTTTTGTATTTTTAATTGAATTATTCTATAGAGGGATAAAATAGTCTTTTTACTGAATTCCGGAGTTAAACTGACGGAAAAGTTATATTTGCACAAATACTAAGGCTCTGTTTGACAGAGTTTTTAATCTGCTGTGCTTTGAAGCAAAACACTTTTTAGTGTTCGGTAAAGTGAAAAAAAACAACTTATTTTGAAAGCAGAAGCTATTTTTGGGGAAAAAACAGAAACTATTTTTGGGAAAAAATCAGAAACTAGTCTCCCCTGCTTTCAAAATAAGTCAGCTTTGCTTATAAACACAACTCTACCAAATAGAGCCTAAAGTAGGTTATATTTGTTCTTTCAATTATCACGTTCGGAACTTTATGACCTCGAACCCCCCGAAATCCCTGCTCCGAGTTCTATAGCACAGGCTGTTTGAATTCATCAGGATCGCCGCCATGAAAACAGATAGCATCTCATCGGCAGATGCGACGAAGACTAGGAAATGGAAAAAAGCAACCCCAGAAATCCAGTTCCGCTTAAACCTGGAGCAATGCTCGAAAACCAAAGACCTCAGCACCGCCATTTCCCTCTTCACCTCCGCCACAACCGGCGACCCAAAAAATCCACCTCAACATTCAGCACATCAATTCCATCCTCTACATATGCTCCAATTCAGTGTGTTCCGAAGACCCGGATCAACAACTTTCCGCCGTCGAATTCGGGTTCAGGGTTTATGATTACATGCACTCGAACAACATTAAACCCAGCGAGGCCACCCTCACCGCCGTCGCACGGCTTGCTGCGGCTAAGGGGGATGGGGATGCCGCGTTTGAGCTCGCAAAAAGTTCGGGGAATCAAGGGAGGCTGAGGACCTACAGTCCTGCTTTGTTTTGTTATTGTAGAAACGGGATGGAGGAAAAGGCTATTCAGGCGGAGGAGCACATGTTATCTTTGGGGTTGAGATTGGAGGAATCTGAGCTCACTGCATTGTTGAAGGTAGTGTGTTTCAACCAATGCGCATCCTTATACATTTCTTGTCACGATTTATGTTTGATTTGTGTTCCATTTATTTGTATAAATTTCTTTGTTTCTTATGGCTTTGGGTATGCCAAGTAGGTGGACACTTGAGTTGGTCTGAAACTCTTAGTTGAGATGTATTGATGAATAGAATCAAGATAGTGTTTGCTCCTTCTTCCATTTTATGAAAAAAGTAATTCGGACTTAGAATTTGTTCTATTACTATTACTATTATTATTAATTTACATAGAATGTTCTAAAATAGCTCAAGTATGGTACTGTTTTATTCTCTCCATTCCACATGTGAATATCGACCGTAAATATGTGATCATATTTTACAGATTAATGTTCCATGTGCTCAATTTTGATTTTTTTTAAATTGGAACAAAGGGAGTATAATTTAGTGTGACAATACTTTCATTTTGTTGATTATCTTATTGATTAAAATCTTAATAATGATAGATAAGGATGGTAGATTTCTGTCAGTTTCTTGAATGAGAGTAGTTTTACAGCTGATCAATTCATACATGTGGTTGATTGAGACATTTCTGGTGTCTGATTTTGGGTTGTTTACTGTAGCTCATCTTATTCTCTCTGTCAATGCTGATGGAGATATTGTTGCTAATGTTAAGTAAAATGTAGAAGTAGTAACTATTCTTGCATAATATTGCATGTCTCTGAAGGTACATGTGGAGAAGCAGAAGGGAGACAAGGTTTATAAATACATGCACAAGCTGAGAGCAGCTGTCAGGGAAGTTAATGTGTCAACAGCACATGTTATAGAAAGTTGGTTTGGTGCAGATTTTGCATCTGAAATTGGTTTAGAGATTGTGGACATGGATCTGGTCAATGAAGCCAAGTTAAAGAATGGTGGTGGGTGGCATGGACTTGGATGGCTTGGGAAGGGGAATTGGGTTCTGCAGAGATCTTCTGTTACTTCAGATGGAATTTGTTGTGCATGCAGAGAGCAGTTGAACTGTGTTGATATTGAAAGAGCAGAGACCGAGCGCTTTGCACAGTCAATTGCTTCGTTGGCTTTGGAAAGGGAAGTTCACTCGCATTTCAAGGAATTTGTGGTGAGCTGTTGCTTATGTAGCATTTACTTATGTTTCTAGTAGTTAACCTCTGGATGATTATCATTTACATATTTCTGAATCTTTTTCCTTTCTTACTGAAATCGTAAGGAATGGATAGAAGAATGTGATGGATATGAGGCTATTGTAGATGGAGCAAATGTGGGCCTCTATCAACAGAATTTCGCAGATGGTGGATTTAGTGTATCCCAGGTTGTTAAACCTTGAGTTTTTTTCTTTTTCTTTTTTCCCTGTCAGTTTTGTGCCTGAAAATGCGTTTACAACTCTGTCTGTTTGCAATTTTCTATAGAGCAGCTTGATGCTGTTGTGGGGGAACTTTATAGCATGAACCAGAAATGGCCACTGATTATCTTGCACAGGAAGCGTCTGAAGGAACTTTTACAGAATCCGTTGTGTAGAGACATAATTCAAAAATGGATAGATCAAGGTGTGGTCTATGGAACTCCATACGGATCTAATGATGATTGGTGGGTGATTTGTATTTCATATTTTTTGCTTCATTTGTTTTGTACTACCTGTTTACTTGACACATGCGATTTTTTTCCTGTCATCACGGTCATAAGCAATAGAGAAGCACAAACTCATGTTTAAAATGGAAGGTGAAGGCTTAAAAGATATTGGGCAGACATTATTTTTGAAGAATTGTTGTAATTAATATTAAGCAAAAGTTACCAATATCTTGACCAAGCAAAGTAACGACATATGATCCAGCAAGGCGAGATAAAATTTTGGTTGTTACATTGCCAATTATATTGTGTAGTAAATAGTTCAATCATTACCCGTTGACATGATTAGTGACTTCATGGTTATTCTATATTGATTTCTATTTGCTAATGGAATTGTAGGTATTGGCTTTATGCAGCTGTGAAGCTTGGATGTATGCTTGTGACAAATGATGAAATGAGAGATCACATATTCGAGCTTTTAGGGACAAGCCTTTTCGTACGATGGAAAGAAAGGCATCAGGTACAGACATTTTTTCGATATACCCTTTCTGTCCCCCTTCTTATCCTATATTTTCAAATATTGTTATGAGACAGATTCATGCTTGGATCTATTATTATGTACGGCTATCATTTACCTGGTGAAAGCTTAAGAATCTGTTCTAAATACATTTATATTCAACTTAGATGCAGTGCTTTTATTAGGTAATGTCGCCATAGATTCTTCTCGGAAAGTTGACCTTACATGCTTACTTGCTTGTCTTTTTTATTTTTACACAGTATTCCTGCTACATGAGTAAATAACAAAATTGTGGTTGGCATTTTTTTCTCATTTTATTGTAGTCACAATGGCTGATATTTTGGGTATATATGCCTCAAGAATTTTATTCACCATCAAACTGGTCCTTCAGTTTTTCATTTTTTAAAAGCACAGTTTTCTACTATTATATGCAATGAAGCTGAGTTTCTGCATCTGCAGTATGTGAGGCGGAGAATTAAAAACACATGGAATGTCCCTATTTGTTCTCAAGTCTTATTTGGAGCCACATGTTGATCATTGAACTAGGATATCCTCATTTTAAAGAATTTGTTCCTAGTTGCTGACGTTTCTCCCCAATTACAAATTTTTAGTTTTTAGGTTATTTGGGTAACCTTTCTGCTATGCAAGAAGTTGCTCGTATCTATACTTTCTGATTTTTGATTAGGGAAGCATTTCCTTGTTGTTTTTAGAGTCTAGATAGGAAAGTTACTTTTTTGGTTAGTAATGAAGAATGATAGACTGAGTAGAATTTGTTATCCCTTTTTTTTCATCTGAAAATAATTTATCTTTTGAAGGGGATATTTCAGACTGTAGCCTAATAAAGAAAAATTATGCAAAAAAAATTGTCTTCTTGTATTTTGTAATGCAACCTAGTGTTAGCCTTTGATGTCTAAAGATCCCCAGGTGTAATGCCGAAAGGTTCTAGGAGTGATTCCTATTGAACTCCCTGTTTCTTGCAATGTACCTTTGTAAGGGGAGATTTCAGACTTCAGCTTAATAAAGAAAAATCATGCCGAAATTGTCTTCTAGTATTGTGTGAATGTGTAATGCACCTTGGCCTTAGCCTTTGATGTTTAAATATTCCCAGGTGTAATGCCTAAGAGTTCTGAGATTGATTCCTAGAGAACCTTCTGTTTCTTGCAATTTCCTACTTGTCAAGTTATTCTAATCTCTGAGTTCAGGTTCATGCCTTCCTATATCTGAAAGAAAGCTCCTACGGTCTGTTTTTAAGTTAACTCATTCTTTTACTGCATCAGCATGACTATCACTGTTCTATTACCTTCTAATCATTGAGAACCAAAAAATTGTGTGTTGTAAGATCAAATAAAATTTGTCCAACGGGGTTCTGTGATTGAAAAATGCTGTGTAACCTGGTCTGTCAACCATGAAAATGAAGTATGCTGTATTCTTGTCTCTGTTTAGTTTTTTCTCAACTTCTGAGATTATACCTTGGTTAAGTTAGGTACTATAGTTTCCCATGTTAGAAGTTATCCCTTTAAGATGCTCATTTTTCGCCAATTCTAAATGCCTGTAGAACTTTGCATGAATTTTGGCTGTTTAACTTTAGAACCGAAGATGTTCTAAATCTAGCAATGACCAGAGCATGCCAAAGTGAAGAATCATTTTTATTTGCAGCTATTTGGCCTAGTGAGGAAGAGAAAATGTAAGAGAGAATGACAATGCTGGGCCTGCCTGCAGAATTCTCTTCATTGGTATAGTTACGTATTACATGGCTGAGAGTCAGACTGGAAAGGTCTCGTTGACCTTCTTTTTCAAATCTTGATAATTGAGTTGCTAAGAGCGTTTACAATGGTAGCTCCTTAAGTCTATTTTTCTTAATAAAAAACACTCCTTATTAAGGAGCTACCATTGTCGACCAGTCCTTAATATGAGCAGCTCCTTAAGGAGTGGATACCTTTTTTTACGGATCTGATTAACCAACATATGCATGCCACTTGGCATTGATTGTCTCATGTGGTAGTTTCTTATTGGAATGCAGGTCCCTAAAGAAGCTCCTTATAAGTTTGTCCTTTGTCGACAGTTGGTTTTTAAATAATTCTTGTTAAAATTGATATGTGGCACATAAGTAGTCCATTAAGTACACTTCCATTGTGGATACCCGGAGTTATTACATCTTCAGCAAGTCTTGGGCACTAAAGTATTGAATCAAAATGTTTCTATGGTTTCCGGAACTTTGACATGTTTCACTATGTCATTTTAGGTGAAATATACATTTTTGAAAGGAAACCTGAAACTTCTGATGCCACCTCCATATTCGCTTGCTATTCAGGTAATCTAAAACTCCACACCAGCTACCTCATTGGTTTTAGGGCTGGCAGATTCTCTCAATAGTCATATTTTCCTTTTTCTTGTTTATTATATTTGTTCTTGGCAGCATGGTGTTTGCTCAGGAAGGTTTTTTTCTGTTAAAAGAGTGGATGGGTGGGGGTTCGACAGTTGTCGTCCTTGAACCAAGTCTATTTTGATATTTATGTTCAGATTTATCAGTCATGTGAACCTTAGAATACAGGATATCAGGATAAAAAAAGCTACTCCCTATGTCCCTATCTAAGGTTCACATGTAGTGTCTGGACAATGTTTAAGAAATGATGTGGTGGATAAGTAAGAGAGAATGAAAAGAAAGAGCAATGCAAATGGGTGGAGGAGTAGGAGATATAATGAAAACTTTGCCAAAAAGGGCGTGAACCTTAATTTGGACAGACCTATAAGGAAAGTGTTAACCTTAAATAGGGACAGAGGGAGTAACATCTTTGATAGTTTTTCTGCTCCATTGCCATACTCCACATCTGAATGACATATTAAAGGTTTGCGGGTTGTTAAGCTAATATGTTGGCTAATTAGCTTCTTTACTTTAGGAAGGACTGAAGGTAAAAGCTATTGGTCTCTTCCACAGCTAGGCTATTACAGTTATGAAACGCAAATCAGTCACGTGGGCTCAAGCCTTCGAAGTGAGGGCAGTGACATATATATACTCCATTTTTATGCAAAAGGTTTGCCCTGCTCCTCACAGTTCAGCGCAATTGACATTTACCTCCTTATGCCTTAGAAACACCTTGTTGTCTTACTCTTAAGAAGCTGAAATGTTGGGGGGCTGTCAATCGCATGAAACTAGAGTGGTATACTATCATTTACCCTTTCTTTTTTCTTATTACCTTTCGAAATTATGAACCCTGACAACTTTCGGAGTTCAAAAGGATAGTAGTCTAAGAAACTGAATGCATGAAACATTTTAGGGTCCATAATGACGTGTAGTGTGTTCCCTCTATATCAGGACTTAATTTTCTTGTGAATTCTGCACAATCCATTCTTTTTCGCTGGTACATAACTAATTCAAGTCACATTTCAGGAATCAGGAACTGGATCGTGGCACGTGCCGGTAGCTGGTGACATTAGTGATGAAATTCTGAGAACTTGGCTTTGCATTACCAGATCAGGAGGCCTGACTAACAAGGCTGCTAGAGTGGAAGCTTCTGAAGACTGCCAGCAGATTTGTGTCAGTGAGTTGAACACAAACAATTTGGAGGTACTGGCTCAATTTGAAGATAGTGATTTGAAATCCACAACAGTAACAGGTAAAAGGAAAGACATGCTATGATGTATCTGGCCTCAATTTGACTCTTTTCCCTCAGTTCGATGTATGAGATTTATAATTTACATCATATTATTCGAATATTTCACTACTTTAAGATTGTGGTTGTCCAGTCTTCTCAGTAGGCAGTGGTTGATACATTCTTAGTCTCAGTTCCTCAAGGATACAAATGTTATCTTTCAAGAAAGTTGTCATCTTCCGCGTTATCTTTCAAGAAAGTTTTCCTTTTTGTGATTAATCACTGATAGGCTTGTGTTTTATAAATAAACGGAAAATATATAAATATAACCCTATATATTTGTGAAAGTGTGGATATAATACCGAGATAATTTTTAGTGCAAATATAACCCTAATTATTTTACGTAAGTGCAAATATAACCCTAAAGACTATATTCCGGCATTGAATGATTGGAAATGACCAAAATGCCCTTTGAGCTAAATACAAAATTTTAAAAGATAAAAATGCCCTTTACTTCACAACTGTTCCGCCACCACTGCTACTGCTCCACCACCTTTGTTGCTGTCAGAAAAAAGCTTCTCACGGCCAATTCTCGATCAATGTCTAAACCCTCAGTTTTGGATTTTGACCAACATTAATGGATGGTATCTCCAATCGTCAGAAAAACAAAAATCCATCTAGAAATCACCCAAAGAACACAGAAATTGAACTATCCAATCAAACAAGAAGAAAAAAATGAATGAAAACGTAACTTAGAAGAGCGGTGGTGAATCTTGGGTTGTCGGAGAAGTTTGCTCGCCACCCACCGTTCGCCACAACCCACCCGAATTGATGGAGAAGGTTTTGAGGCGTTTGAGTTCACCGAGTAGATTGTAATTTTGCTGGAGCTAGGGCTCCAAGTAATGTAGAGAAATCAAAAGGTAGTCGGTGGTCTGAAATAGCATTGGAAACACCTTCCAGTGGGGGGAATCAGCAGGAAGTCTGGCCACGAGAGTACCAGAGGAGTGGTACCGAAGGACATCTGCGACATCACCAGAGGTGTGGTGCACGGTCAGATAGAAGGCTCCTCACCACTGAATTCATTCGTGCCATCGGAGAAACGTCACTACAGCCCCATTTTCGCTCGAGCCCCACTACCGATCGTCGCAAATTTCTAGAGATCGGGAATGATTGCATCGATCAGCTGAAAGAGGCGGAGTTGCATCTTGAATGTGAGGAAAGAAGAACGGCTGAAGGAGGGAAGAAGACGGTTTGGGTTTTGGCTTAGGGGGTATAATAGTCAATTCACATTTTATTTATTTTATTTTAATTTTTGAAAGGGTAAAATAGTCTTTTCAATTAAATCCGGCATCAAACTGTCGAAAATGTTATATTTGCACATACACTAGTTATCTAGGATTATATTTGCACTTTCAATTATCACAGGGTTATATGTGCACTCTTGTGAATTATGTAGGGTTATATATGCACTCTTGTGAATTATGTAGGGTTATATATGCACTCTTGTGAATTATGTAGGGTTATATATACACTTCACCTAAATAATAAAGGAAAAACTAAATCAAGTATTGCTCAGAGATCATGGTTTTTATAGGAGCAATCAGGGACGTGTTTGACCCCTGTAGGATATGTATAGTTTTGAGGATCGCTACTAAGCACTGCTGTCAATTCTGTTATTCAGGTCAGGTTGGGTTCGGATTAAATAGGTTCGGGTTGAAACGGGTCAAAATTTGTTGGTCGGGTTGGGTCAAAATGGGTTCGGGTTGAAACAGGTTGAAGTATGTTTGTCGGGTCGGGTTGGGTTGAAATGTGGCAAAACCTGTTTGTCTAATCGAGTTGAGTTGAAACGTGTATGGGTTGAAAAGTGTCAAAATCTGTGTGTCGGGTCGGATAAGGTAAATGTCAAGTCAGATCCTGAAGGATTTGTAATGTTCCTCGGGTAAGGTCGGGTTGAGTTGCACTACTTGAAAACAGGTACATAGGCACTAGTATATCAGTGCTGGGCAGGGGCGGAGCTAGAAAATTTTATTTTGTGGGTCATAATTTAATTTGGTGTCTCAATATCTGAAGATAGTGTTAGAATTTTGAGAAATTTTAAATTTAGGGGAATAAAATGGATCTAATTGGAAAAAGGGCATTAATAGAATATCATATATTGATTAACTAACCATGTTGAATCCGCCTCTGGTGCTAGGAGAGCAATAGTTGTGCTAGGAATTTCATAGGCAACCGAAAATCTGACAAATGAATCAAAATACCAGTGCCTATGAATAAATTCAACACCGATTACTGAATACCGGTGCTAGATACCGGTGTCTTTGAAGGAAAAAAATGTATAAATTTAATATTTTCTGCACCGGTTTTGGCTGAATAACATATATCGGTGCTAATACCAGTGCCTATGACTAGAATAGTAATTTTCGAGGGTAAAATTGTAGTGTGAATATAGCTAGCACCAGTATAAGTTATAATATACTGCCGCTAGGAGTGCATTTAATTTTTTAAAAATGCTTTAAAATAACCCCACAGAGTTGCATTATAATTGTATAGACACCTGTATGTTGATGAATGGTTACCGATGCTCGAAACATAGAAAAATTTCCAACACTAACAAGCTAGAATAGGAAAGAAAAAGGTTTTGAAAAAATGGGTTATGTTATGAGCTACTCTAGGACATGTACTAGCGCTTTCTAAGGAGGATGTAGGTGACGGCTATTATTTGAAGATGGAATAGGACCTTGAATATTTATGATGTGTGGATAGTAAGCCTGCCGCTGGATGCTCCATAACAGTTATGATTTGAATGGTTCAGATTTGTTCTCACCTAAATGAGTGTTCTCATTTGTTCTCACCTGAACCCACCCTTATATATATATATATAGGGGAGGGTTCAGGTGAGACAAGTAATTTATGTGAGACCAAGGACTTATGTGAGACATAATCTAGACCATTGAAATGTTTAATCCAACAGTTGAAATTACACCATCTACAAAGATAAAACTACAAAAACACGCGGGTCTCTTATTTGATCAAACCGGGTCATAAAGGAGACCCATATATAACACGCAACTCTCTAGTGTAAAAAAGACACAGAATTCAAACTGTACTCTACAAACAATAAGGTATAAATTACACGTAAGCTAAATATCAATATTAAAAGGATTAAATCTGGTTTCATGCAACATTATTAGTATAACTGCATGCATGTCTTATTGCTAAACATACCTTGAAAATGTAATTGAAGATAATCTTTCTGATTCACTACTACACACATATATATAAAGTAAATTAAATTATGCTCACTTTCATCTCTTGGTGTGTTTCACTTTCATCTATAAGTTCAAAATAATTTGAATATGTTTTGAATTAGGTAGGTTGACTCGTTTTCAACTTTCATCTATAAGTTCGTATCTGATATTATCTCATGGAAACATTTATTTTTACTATAGTTTAATTTCAAAATGAACTATATTAAAAGTGTATTTGATTTATTTGAATTTGATTTTTATTTAAGTGAATTTGATTTATTTGAATGCCAAACTCGGTCCAATGTATTTCGATGCCCTGTGCAAAATTTTAATTTAGGCCATTATATAAACCATTTTTGTACTTTAATAATTTTGTGCAAGTTTGATTATTTGTTTAAATTATATTTAGTGTAGAGCGTAGGTGGTTCTACTTTTATTTCTAGGTGGTTTAAGTTACAAGTATGGGTGCTTAAAAATGAATGTTCTAACATTTTCATTCAAGTTTAATTATTTCGTATAAGTGCTTTTAGCGTAGAATGTAGGTGCTTCTATTTTTCTTTGTAGATGTTTTAAGTTAAAGGTGTTGGTGCTTGAAAATGGTATTTTTGGTGATTTAAAAAATTTGTGCAAGTTTGATTATTAATTTAAATTATATTTAGCATAGAGCGTAGGTGCTTTTACTTTTGTTTGTAGGTGCTTTTAGTTTTGTTTGTAGGTGCTTTAATTTAAAGGTGTGGGTGTTTGAAAATGAGTGTTCTAAATTTTCATGTAAGTTTAATTATTTATTGTAAGTGCTTTGAGCGTACAGTGTAGGTAGTTCTATTTTTGTTTGTAGGTGCTTTAAGTTAAAATTATTCGTGTTTGAAAATGGTATTTTGGTGCTTTAAGAATTTCGTGCAAATTTGATTATTTGTTTAAATTTTATTTCTTTGAATACCAAACTCGGTCCAATGTATTTCGATGCTCTGTGCAAAATTTTAATTTAGGCCATTATATAAACATTTTTTGTGCTAGCAAGTTTGATTATTTGTTTAAATTATATTTAGCGTAGATTGTAAGTGCTTCTACTTTTGTTTCTAGGTGGTTTAAGTTACAGGTATGGGTGCTTGAAAATGAATGTTCTAACATATTCATTCAATTTTAATTATTTCGTATAAGAGCTTTTAGCGTAGAGTGTAGGTGCTTCTATGTTTGTTTGTAGGTGCTTTAAATTAAAGGTGCTGGTGCTTAAAATGGTATTTTTGGTGCTTTAAAATTTTTGTGCAAGTTTGATTATTAGTTTAAACTATATTTAGCGTAGAGCATAGGTGCTTTTAGTTTTGTTTGTAGGTGCTTTAACTTAAAGGTGTGTGTGCTTGAAAATGAGTGTTCTAAATTTTCATGTAAGTTTTAATTATTTCTTGTAAGTGCTTTGAGCGTATAGTGTAGGTGCTTCTATTTTTGTTTGTAGGTGCTTTATGTTAAAATTATTGGTGTTTGAAAATGGTATTTTTGGTGCTTTAAGAATTTCGTACAAATTTGATTATTTGTTTAAATTTTATTTAGGTGAATTTCATTTATTTGAATACCAAACTCGGTCCAATGTATTTCGATGGCCTGTGCAAAATTTTAATTTAGGCCATTATACAAACATTTTTTGTGCTTTAATAATTTTGTGCAAGTTTGATTATTTGTTAAATTATTTAGCGTAGAGCGTAGGTGCTTCTACTTTTGTTTGTAGGTGCTTTAAGTTACAATTGTGGATGATTGAAAATGAGTGTTCTAAAATTTTCATTCAAGTTTATTTATTTCTTATACGTGCTTTTAGCGTAGAGTGTATGTGCTTCTATTTTTGTTTGTAGGAGCTTTAAATTAAAGGTGTTGGTGCTTGAAAA
>JAUOBV010000009.1:3107655-3119806 GCA_032360425.1 Rubia occidens
CTAACTTGTGTCGTGGATCCATCATAGAACACATGTACACGAGTTTGTTCATTTTCTTGACATCTCCCCAATACCTTTTGTATTTATCTAACATAATAGTTTCTATTTGGCTCATTTAACTGTCTCATTAGCAATCAACAATTTCAACAGACCATCAATTTCAGCCAAGTGCGAAACAAATTCACTAGAAGTAACCTATTTAGATCCGGAAAGTTGAACAATAATATTGTAGAAGAAATCTAGATACTCACATAATCTACTAACATTTTTCCAATTAGTACTTGTGGGGTACTCCAGGACCATCATCAATACTGAGAGCCTTTATAATTTCAAGGTGCTTAACAATAAATGCATAAAAACCAATATGATATTCAATAGTTTTACTAAGAATTAAGTAGGTTTAATTCCATCTAGTAGCAACATCTAAACAAAGGTGCTTTCTATATTTCCTATCCATTTCAGCAAGATCTTTAAATAACTTTAGCTGCATAGGAGACATTTTGACATATTTATCCACTAACCACACCGAATGAACATACCTACAAGCCATCTTCAACCTATCTTGAGCTATCAAGTTCAATACGTGAGCCATGCACCTCATGTGAGCATACTTACCCCCCCCCCCTCCGCAAAATACAATTTCATTTTCAAATATCCCACAACTGTGTCATTAAAACTTGCATTATCCACCGTCATCGTGAATACAATACTAATACCCCAATCAAGAAAGCATTTATAAATACATTCACCAATATCACTACCTTTATGACTAGTAATACGGCAGAAATTCAAAATACGGTTTTGTAGCTTCCAATCAAGATCAATAAAATGTGTAGTGAGACACATATAAGATTCCTTTTGCTTTGATGTCCATGTGTCAGTGGTTACACAAACTCTACCACAATAGCTCTTTATAAATGATTTCAACCGACTTTGTTCTTCCATATGTAACTAAAAAAAATCTCTGGTCAAAGTAGATTTAGAAGGAATCACAAAAGAAGTACAACGCACACTCATCAAATATATGAATCCCTTCGCTCAACCAATCTAAATGGAAGTTCATCAATTATGATCATATAACAAATGGTTTTCCTAGTTGACTGTTCATAAAATTTCCAAGCAACCAATGCAACTTTTCTTATTCTAGTCACCTCATCAACATATCTATTACCAAAAGCTAACTGAGTTTACACAAATTAAACATCCTTTCTATTTTGAGTTAGCTCTAAATATTTTTCAAGATAAGTGTTCATACACGCAGTTCCATTTTTTTAGGATCGCAAATTATTTGGTCCCACAATGTATACACTTTGAGTTTTGAACATTATCCTCCACATCAAAATATGATTCAAAGTGATACCATAGCTTTGAAGTTTTCTTATTAGTCCCTACACCACCACATTTTCTCTCTCATTTAGGCACCTCATTTTCTCCGCTACCTTGATTTATTTATTTTTAATTATCTCCAACATCAATATCTTCAAGTGCTTGGTGCACATGATCTTTAGGTGTAGAATCCATCTACAGTAAAAATAGAAAGAGAAAATGGAAGGAGTTTAACATCATATAAAATAAAAATAAATGAATGGAAAAAAATTACATGTAAGTAACAAGAACAGAAACAACCACAAAAAATATAGACTAATTTCTCTTAGCCCAGCTGCGGCATAAATTTACCATTATCGATGGCCTCCGCTAGTAGCAAAACTCGGAAGAAAAGGTAAAGAAAAATGGGAATGGATAATTGGGTATTTCTGTTGTGTGGAAATTGAATACATTTGGGGATTAAAATTTTGAAATTAAACAAAGTGTCGCCGCTGGTGTTGAACATTCGTAAGTACTGCATATGTAAATATTATATTCATTAGGTTTGGAGTGGTTAAAGAACACAATATAATGGGTTAACATCATTTAGTTCAAGGAAATGGTGTTTTGGGCTGAAAGCATAGAGCATGTAAAATAGGGGTTTCAGAGTAGTTTTAGTTTGAAACTTAAACCACTCTGAAACCGAATTGAAACTTTAGTTTCAAAATGGTTGTAAAGAATTGCAATCGGTTCTCGGTTTCAAAAAATTGCAACTGCGCCCAACACATTTTTTTACAAGCCCATGTACTTGTGGGGGCCACGCTGATGCGGGTCATTTGTTTTGCCCCCCCCCAACTGCCACATGGCAGCCTCTGATTGGGCCACATGGCAACAGCTGCCCCCCTCTTTTAAAATTATTTTAAAACCTGATTGAAACATGTGGCCCAATAATGTGGTGCCATTTGTCCCAACTAAATTTCTTTTTTAAAAAATAAAATTTTAAAAAATAAAAATTAATTTATGTAATTTGTTATAATAGAAAAAAAATCTTTAAAATTTTAATTTTTTAAAAATCAAAATTAAATTTTGGTTCTTTTTAAAATTTGGAGTTACATTCTTTTAAAAAATATGGTTCTTTTTAATTCTGGTTCATAAAATAAATTTTAATTATTAAATTTTAAAAATGAAACTCAATTAAAAAATGGCAAGTGTATTATTAGATTTCACATTTTTATTTATTTTGGCCAGAAAAATTATTTAAATTAAATATTGAAGGTAGAATTAATGAGTAAGATAGAGAAAATTATGTGGGGGATCCATGGAGTGGTATCAAAGTGGTTTCAACCATTGTGGAGAGAAAAATGGAGTTGTTTCTTTGTGCTTTCAGTTGATGAGGTGGAAGAGAGAGATTAAATATTTAATGAAATAAAACCACAAGAGCAGTTTTAGAGCGGTTTCGCCAATGCACATGGTCTTAGAGATCATGGCCCAATGTTTTGATTAATTATTTGCTTGGGCTGAAACCCTGAAAAAAGTAATAAAATTTTGTATTATAAAATTCTTATTGGTTATTCGGTTCGACCGCTAACTGAATAATAAAACCAATATAACCGGCTAACTCTAACCGGTAGTAACTGATTGACCAGTTAACCGGTTAACCGAATTGAATCCGATTATCAATTTTCTATTTTTTTTAAAGCTCATCAGCTTTTCTAATGTGATCAATAACATCTTCTCTAAGATTATAATGGAAAGAATGAAAGCTATCTTTCCAAATTTGATCTCCAAAGAACAACAAACCTTCATTAATACTAGAGATATTTCAAATAATGAGTTACAAATGCTCCAAATGTACACATTTCGGATAAGAAAAATAGGAACCATAATCTAATTATTAAATTGGATATGCATATGACTTTTGACATGGTTTCCTAGGGTTTTCTTAACTCTTTTTTATTGAAATTTGATTTTAATGGGACCTTTTTAAAGATTATCTTTAATAACTTTTCATCTCCTTGGTTTTTCGTATTATTGAATGGTTAATCTTGTTAATTGTTTTAGCTACTAGAGGTATTTAAAAAGGAGATCCACTATCTCCTTTCCTATATAATCTACTCACAAATTTTTTTCCAGAACTCTAAAAAATATCTTTCAACAAGGATCTTTAGACTACTTCCAATGCACTTAATCTGCCAACACAATCATCCATCTAATGTATGCGGATGATACTATCATCTGCCTAAAGTCTGGTTAAAATCTTTCCTAAATGCCTATCAAGTGGCCTCACGCCATCAAATCAACTTTGCCAAAAGTGATTTCTACATTAATGAAAAAGTACCTAACTTGTGTCTACTGCAATTACTGGAAACTTATCGAATCTCGCACTTAAGGAACCCTTGTGCGAATTTAAGCTTGGTAGTTTGTGATCCAGTGACATCTTCCGGAGATGATGGGAACTCTATCGGTGACATCACCATTTCCAAATTGAGAGCTTTAGTGATCGATAGAGCAGACGGTGTTACGCCTCCCACCGTCGATTATAACCTTTGATTTTCGTTGCTGTGATCACGGTTGTGTTTAGCCTACTGGGTTTTGCAGTGAGCTGGTGTCCCGTAGTTGATTTTACGGTGGAATTTGGGGTGAACTGGAAGGGCTTACCGGAGAATAGGGAGTGGAAGGTCGCGGCGAACTTTCACAATGGTTTTTTTCCCGTGGTTCCATAAGAACGACAACATTTTCCTGGCATTGTACAACATCGTTATAGTGATCTTCTCCCTTGGAATTAGGAGCATGGGTTGGTTCCAGCTATTCAGGCAGTGAGGGAAATGTAATTTCAAGGTTTTGGATTTGGATCAGGCCCAAATCCCATTATTCAACCTATTTTCAAAAAATTGAAAAATCAATTCAACTTTAATTAAAATATAATTAAAAAAGTAAAATATGAAAGAAAACACTGAAATACACATCAAATAAAAATTATAAATAATCAAATAATGTTTTAAATTATATTGAATCAAAATTATAAAACATTAAAGAAACACAAAAGATACACATTGAATGCAACATCAAATAAAAACACTAAAAATACACTAAATTATAGGTAAAGATCAAAATAAATTTTTAGGACTTCATTATTATTTACTGTCATATTGTGATGTTACACGGTTATGCTGTGATGCTCCAATTTTTTTGTTTGATGTTTTACAAAAGTACTCATGAAGATATTGATTTAATCAAGATATTCATATACTTCACTGCACTTTTACATTCCATTATTGTTGCATTTAAAATAACTTGTTTAACATCATTCAGTACGAAAGGGATCAAATGCCCTAAAACATCGCTAATAGAAAAAGTGAACAAATCCAAATAAACCTAAACTTAAAACAATCCAGTGTCTCACCTTTACCAAATAAATTAATATTTTAAAAACATCATTCTCAAACAATACATCCCAACCAATGAAATTCTATCCCCCCAACTTATTTCCTTTTGTTGCTCGGTTATCCAAGACTTACCTTCTCTCCTACTGGTTTTGAAAGAGGATGGCTCTTCTAGCCCACCAACACCAAGATCAAAGGTCGGCTTCAGTCCTCTGTTCAAGGGAACATCTTCAGGAGTATGATTCCTCATAGTATTTTTTTTATTATCTCTTCAATGGCATCGTAGATCTCTAACTTGGAAAGTATTCCTGTGAATTAAACATAAAACATCACATATAGTAATTAAAACATCAATACTTGAAATTAAAACATCACAATAACACAACTAACATCACTGACAACTAAGTTGAGAAACATCAAATAAAATATTTAAAACATCAATATCAAAATGTTAAAATATCAAGCAGACACAATAAAATATCAAAAGAACAAAACTGAACATCAGCTGCATACTAAATTTGAAAATACCACAAGCATCAAACACTAAAATTATAACATTACACCAACACACATAACAATGCTTAGAGCGTAAAGATAAAATATCAAAGAAAGAACTTGAAACATCAACAACAATGTCTACAACATCACAGCTAAAAAAGAAAATTTACAGTTTCAACTTCATTCTCGATTGCAAAAACAGCGGGCAAGTTTTCTTAGACATCTAAGAAACAGCAACACAAAAATTATCACAAATAGTAACAAAACCATAAGATATCACTCATAATCAAAATTTCACATCAATTGCACACTTAAGCATGAAACACCACAAGCATCAAACCTTGAAATTAAACATCACATGCAGTAGTAAAAAATATCAAAATATGAAATTAAAACATCACAATGGCACACGTAACATTACTGACAACTACATTCTTAAACATTAAATACAGTATTTGAAACATTAACTATAGTATCGAAAACATCAGATCTGAAAAATAACAAAACTAAGAAATCCTCCTTCATTCTCAATTTCCCTAATAGTGGACAAGCGTTCTTAGACATCTAAGAAACAACAACAACAACAAAAATTAGCACAAATCGTAACAAAACCCTAGGATATCACATACAATCAAACTGAACATTAATTGCACACTTAAAACACTACAAGCATCAAATATTGAAATTAAAATATCACACCAACAAAGATAACAGTACTTAAAACCTAAACATGAAACGTCAAACATAAAATCTGAAACATCAACAGAAATATTTTAAACATCACATCTGCAAAATAACAAAAATTGCCAAATCCTCTTTCCTTCTCGATTGCAATAACAGTGGACACACATTCTTAGACATCTAAGAAACAGCAGAAACAGTAGAAACAATACAAAAATTAGCACAAATCGTAATGAAACCCTAAGATATCGCACACAATCAAAACTGAACATCAATTGCACACTTAAGCATGAAAATACAACAAACATCAAACACTGAAATTAAAACCTCACACAAACACATATAACAATACTTAAAGCCTAAAACATCAAACATCAAGCTGAAAACGAGAAACATCACTAACTGAATCTAAAACATCACAACTGAAAATTAAGAAAATTTACGAATCCTCCTTCCTTCTTGATTGCAGCAGCAGTGATACAAGTCTTCTTAGACATCTAACAAACAGCAGCATTAACACAAATATTAGCACAAATTTGTAAGAACAACTCACAAAATAAAAAAAATAGAGAAATCCCCAAATATTACACAGTATAACCTACACAAACCCTACAATACCACATGAACCAGAGAAAGTAAACAAAATAAAAAAACAACAAAAATTGCATAAAAATCATAGCGAAGACATTACCTGCGAAGATAAACACAAAACGAATGTCGAATTGTGATAAATCGCCAGAAATCGAAACTAAAACTAGCAAAATTGTTGGAAAATGAAGCGCATCTTCCCTACGTTCATCGCAAATCACTGTGAACGAGAAATATGGAAGAAAACGGAGAAAATGAGCGGTCAAATTGAAGGAAGGTGGAAGAGAAATGGAGAGGATAGAGAAGAAGGAGTTACGCTGGAGAAGAAAGGAGAGGAGGGATAAAATGTAAGAAAATATGGGAGAAAAAAGAGGAAAGATTGATATTTATACCTGAACTTAAATGTAAATTAATGAAATTTTACATCCAACCTTTAGAACCCTAAAAAGTTCAATTAGAAACCCCATACTGAATTCTTTTTAATTTAATCCCTGGTCACTGTCTTATATTTTGTCTTGTTGTATATTAGTTGCCATGTACTTGGGCTAATTTTCTAACTTGTGAGGCTTTCCACTAGGTCTTATTTACACCGGTTAATTGTTAGACAAATTATTTTATAATTAAAATATCCAATGAGATATTTGATTTTTTTCCATTTATTGCAATGACATTCTCATAATTATTATTTAAAAAAATTAAAATATAGAGAAAAGTGCGTTTTAACCCTATATGTTGTTCGAAAGTGCAGATATAACCTTGTAAAATATGAAAGTACAAATTTAACCCTGGACTTCGTTGACCAAATTGTAAACAACCAATTTGGCCTGAAATTGATAAAATGACCATTATACCCCTGATTTAAAATAGAAAATAGAAAATGATTAGAATAGGGCCATCTTCCCAAATTAATTACTTCAGGTTCACCCGATGGCTACCCATTTTCCTCCTCGCCTCACGCCGCCCATCGCACGCCGGCCACCATCCGTTGAGCACTACCCACCGATTATGGCGGCGCTCCAATTACAACTAATATTGCTATTCTGACAGATGGAAAAAAGAATATTCCGGTGGTGAAGAGGAAGAAGAAGAATTATAGGGGCGGCGGAGATTCGTGATTCCTGGTGAGTCGCAAGGGTTTGGTTGGGGGCTGAGATGTTGGTGGCAGGGGAGAGGAGGAGGAAGGGTTGGGCTGCGAATCAGGGCGGGGGCTAGGGTTGAGGACGGGTGGATCGCGACGAGGTCGAGGTGGAGCTTGGCTATGGTCGAGGTGGAGAGCGATGACGGTGCTAGGCTTGGGGGAGAGGTGGAGCGCTTGTGGCTAGATTAGGGTTAGGGTGGAGCGGGAAGAGGTGGTGGCGGCGGGGTACACATATATACCATTTCAAAGCGCTTTTGAGAATTCAAATTAGTTAGAAAATTTATGTAATTTTGCGTGAGGTAAGAAATGAATACACAAGATTGTAATACTCTTCCATGTGATCATATGGATACTTCAGATGGTTAATAAAAGACTTTCTCGAAGTATAATAATCATTCAGAATAGATCAAATTCTCACACCGCCACTCACAAAAGCATCATCTTTAAAAATGCACTTATTTAAATGTGTCAGACTTCAAATATATTGGATATAATAAGAAGTGATTCACAAATTTTAATCAATGTCATCCATGAAAAAGAGGAGGATAGATCGGACTATGGACGATTGTGGACTGATATAAAAATTTTATTGTCAAAATTACACTATCCAATAGCATAATAGCACAATGAATTCTAAGAGACACAAATAGTGTAGCACACAAATTGGCATAATTCCTAAAGATTATTTTTTTTTGTACTCCTACTCATGGATACAACTCCAAACTTTGTTAACCACTCTACATTGAAATGCAAATATCTTTTTTTAAAGGTGCCATTTATTTCAAGGTTTTAATGATGGCAGTGGAGGATAAGTGCACATATTTGTAGCTTTTGTGCCATTTTAGTGTCATCTTCTGTGAGCACCACGCTCTAAAGAAAAGTCAATTGAGACACAAGATAGGCAAATGTGGAAACCACACCAAATGCATAAATTTAAACCCAAATTATGGAACAATAAGGTTACATATCACAGCTGACAACACCAGAACAGGCAAACATAGAAACAATTTAGTTGCATTGGCACCTCTCCATAGATACAGAAGATATGAAGAGTTTTATGCAACTATAATCACTTAACAGCACACAGAATAATAATTCCAAGTAAATTTATTGTAGCTCTCAACCCCAGTCACAACTATATTAGCTACTTAGGGTATAACAGAGGTTAACGGCAAAAGCTTTCTAGCATGTTCTTGTGGAATACATCATGTAGCAGCAGCGGCTTCTGTCGTCTTTGACTCAGGTTGCAGCAACGGCTTCTGTTGGCTTTGACTCAGTTGCAGCAACGGCTTCTGTCGGCTTTTCTTCAGTCGCAGCAACAGCTTCAGCAGGCTTTTCTTCAACTGCGGGGGGTGCTGCTTCTTCTGTCCAAAAAGCAGTAGGCTTCCCAGTCTTTGTAACAGTCTGAAGGACTGCTTCTGGCTGCACATTACCCTTCACAGTTACCTTCTGCTCCTTAATATCAATGTCAAATGACTCCACACCTGAAGAGAAGACATGTCATCAAATCTGAGCATCAAATGATTGAAAAGCTGCCAAAGTGCCATCTTGATGTTATTTTCCCAAGAAACACTATTGGATTGAAACTGAGTACTTAACTACCATAGTTCATTTGCCTTGGAAAAACACAAACGTAACCAATGAAGAAAGATGCAGGTTATGTTTGGTGGAATTGTACTTTCCCCCCAAAAATGTCTTAAGCTTTTAGAATATGCAGTTTTTTAGCAATCTACCAAAAACCTAAAACTACTTATAAGCCCGACCAAACACAGCATAGTCAGTTCAATTCACCAGAATCAGAGACTACAAACCGTAACCAACACCTAAATAGGAGAGCCCCCACAAATCTATTCGACGGATCAGAGTTCCATTCAATATCACCGGTTCCAAGCCCGAATAAAGGAGGGAACAGGATTGTATTAGGTTGACAGACAGCGCGAAAACCATTAGTTAAACCTCATGAGTAATCATCCTAGATATCAATTGAAAAAAAACACTCAATAATCAAGACTGAATGGCAGGAAAACCAAAAGATCAACCACATTTAATCGAAATCGAAAGGTAAAAAGCAAAAAGTAAATCGACAAACCTTCCATTTTGCACAAAACCCTGTTCACAGCACCCACACAGCCTTGGCAGGACATTCCAACCTTGAGAACAACAGTCTGCATTCAAAATTGAATCAGTTTCAACAAATTCCTCAGTTTTTGAGCGCAATTAATGAGCATCAACCGATTCACATCCAAAAGAAAACTACAGAATCAAAAATAGTTGACATGAACACAATAGCTTCAATTACACTCGCATATAAGTTCGCAAACAATCAATAAAACGACTATAACTGAAGCGTATGAATCAAAATAGGAATACCTGAGACATGATAGCAAAAATGATGAAATTGGTTTTGAGTTTTGAGATTTGACTAATGGCCAATGGGGTTTGATTCTTTGAATTTGGCTTACCTTGGCAATATATAGGCCCGAATAATTAGATTTATAAATTTTGGGCGAAATAATAGAAAAGGTGGTGGGCCAATGGGCCGGTGGGAAGGTCTTCTTTTCTGTTATTCGAGGTTAAGTGTAGGCCCAACCTTTTCGTATCGAATTCGTAATCCCCCTTTTTGGTAATATTACGCATAGTATCTTTCATTAAAGGGATACTATATACCAATAACCCTACCTAACATAAGTGCCAATATAACCCTCAGACATTTTTAGTGTAAAAATAACTCTAACTAGTTAATGTAAGTGTCAACATAACCCCCAAACTCCATTTCCGCCGGACCGCCGCAGGTCGCCGGATTTTGGCCGGGCAACCGCCAGATCACTTATGGGGTTATATTGGCACTTACATCAACAAGGTAGGGATATTTTTGCACTAAATATTATTTGATGGTTATATTGGCACTTATGTCAATTAGGTAGAGTTATAAAAACACGTTTCCCTCATTAAAAGATGATCTTTTAAAAATGTAAGGGTTAAATGCTTTTATAACCCTACCTTTAGGCTGAAAGTGTCAAACTAAACCTAACTTTATGATGAATTGTGCCAATCTAACCTTTCGGTCAAACTCCGACATTGACTTAAATTTCTAACAGTTGACTAGACGGGAAAAATACTAATTTATCCCTGGGCATTTTTGCTAATTAAAATTCTATTTTTAACTTCCCCACCACCTTCACCTCACCACCTCCACCATCACCGCCACCCCACCACCACCGCCGCCACCCCACCACCACTCCGCCACCCCAACTCGTCACCAGTCATCCGCTCCGCCTGACACCGCCCGCCCGCCCGCCACCACACCAGCACTCGGAAAATCAAAGCTCGGCCACCCCTCGAAAAATCGAAGCTCGCCACCGCTCAACAAATCAAAACTCGCCACATAAAGTTTCAAGAATCGAAGATCGCAAATCAGGTGGAAACCCTAGTCGGCCAATTTTATCTCCAATCCAAGGAGGAAAGCATTCGAAAACCCTAGCGGGAGTGAGTGACTGGCTGGAGACCCCTAGCGATTCACGGTGAAAACCCTAGCGATTCATGACGTCATTCGATTATTAAGGTAGAGGGTGGCGGTGGCTGGAGGTGACGGGCAGGAAGGTTAGGTCTCGATTGGATGGAATTGGTTCGCCGAAGGTGACGTGCAACGATGGAGGTGGCAGGCGATTTGAGGGGTTGAAGAAGAAGAAGAACGATGAAGGTGGCGAGATCTGCAACATATCAGAAGAAAGAGAACGATGAAGAAGAAGAAACGATGAAGAAGAAGGATTTCTTTTTCCTTTTTTTTCTTCTTCTTTTTAATTGAGGGGTAAAATGGACAATTCTATAATTTTCGGTCAAAATTTTCTTTGACAATCGGAGTCAACGCATCCCAGAGTTATATTGGCACATTCCTTATAAAGTTGGGGTTATTTTGACACCTTTTAATTTTACAGGGTTATATTGGCACTTTCTGCCTAAAGTCAGGTTATTTTGACACTTTACTCAAATGTAAAATGTCTTTGACGGTGATGTTAAGAAATAATTTTTTAATACTTCAATTATTTCAATTTTTTATACATTTTCGAAATAGAAAAGGTAGAATGAGTGGATGGAATTAAAAAAAATCGTATTTAAAAAAGGTATATCAAACCTATAAAAACAGTCAGAAAAAAAGGAGGTGTGGAATCCATAGAAAATGAGGGAGTATTATTTTTAGAAAGAAAATATTTAAAAATTAAATTGGTCTCTCATTTGTTTTGGCTATGCCTTACCGTGTCACAGACTTTCCCGTCATATTGATGGTGAATTAACGTAAATGAATGGTAACATAACCTTCAAATTATCTGCCACCAAATTTTAACTATTAGAGTAACTTTACGCTCCCTCTGTTGTTATTTATGACACACTTATTAGAGTGCTTTCTTGATGTGGGGCAAAATGGCCCTCGGTTGGATGCAAGGTAGGGTGAAGGCTGAGGATGGATGTGAAAGGGTGATGGCGCATTATGGTAATGCGCCGTGTCTTGGCTGATTTTTTTTAAAATGAAAATTACGAACGGCGCATTACGGAAATGCGC
>JAUOBV010000009.1:3273708-3288044 GCA_032360425.1 Rubia occidens
GGATACATTTTCAAAGTTTTTAAAAAATTATGTGAACCTCATTGCAATACTAAAAATAAACATCAAATCACCTCATTAGTTACATCAATTATAAAATAATCCTTTCTAACGTGTAGTCGGTCTAAAAAATGACTATGTGATAGTAAATATTTAAACAAGAAAGTGTCCTGTCATACCGACCAATAGTTAAACGAGGACCTAACAAACCTCCTTTGGGTAAAATTCAGGCAAACACACAATTATTTTTTTCCAGTGCCATTAATGAAAACTTACCAGAAACGGGAGGACCTTTCTACAAATAGTCCAAAAATAATGCATGTCTTCATCAACTCTTCTTCCCCCAATTTTCCTCAAACTCCTCCAAACCTTAAATTCTGCATCAGCAATGAATTAATTTCATCGAATTGATGCAATTACATCAATCTGAACTGATCCGAGCTCATTCCATGAAGAATCAACAGGAGAAAAAAATCTCAAACTTGATCGAACCTGAATTTCACTGTGGAAAAAATGCTTAAAATGATTATTCTTACTGTTGCCAAAAAAATTCATGAGAGTGACACAGCGGCTTTAAGCAAAATATTTTAAAATTTCAATATTCCCGCCAAAATTTCAAAAAAAATTGCCAAAACTTTTAAAATTTTATCCAAAAATATCACAAGATTCGCGCAACTACACGCAGCCTCTCTAAGCTAAATTATTTTTTCTTGACTTTCAAAATCGTTCACTTCATTTGTTGATTGTAACTATAACTAGGTTGACTTAAATTAATCAACAATCAATCTTTATTGACCTAATATAAATAATATTATAAATGTTTGAATAACAAAAATCATGTATTTTAGAGCATTGGATAATGGGGAAACACAATTTTGGGCCATAGTGTAATTTTCCAAAATTGTGTACAAGTTATCAATGTTGACTTTCGAGGCCCTTCCATTCACCCATACATGCGAAAATCGCAAATTCGCAATCATATATTATTCAATTTAATTTTGGTGTCGCCAATTTCGTAATTCGACAATTCCAAATTTCTTGGAGGGCCTAAGTGCAAAAGATGAAAATTTTACTCGTAATTCCAAAATGACATCTGCTCGAATGTGGTGCTTCCCTACACAGCCCTATTTTATTTTTCAAATCCATAATGGAATAATTATCATCGATCAGGCACAAGAATATATTTGTAATCCATTCTGATTTCTCCTCCTTACTTCTATGTAATCAACTCTAAGTTACTGTTGATTATCTACTAGCGCTTTCCCAAAATTCACCAAAAAAATATATTATTTAATATTTTTATATTTAGGTAAGAATAACAAAAATCATGTATTTGGAGCAATGGATAATGGGGAAACCCAATTTTGTGCCACAATGTAATTTTCCAAAATTGTGTACAAGTAATCAATGTCGACTTTCGAGGCCCTTCCATTCACCAATATATGCCCAAATCGCAAACTCGCAATCATATATTATTCAATTGAATTTTGGCATCACCAATTTTGTTATTTGACAATTCCAAATTTCTTGGAGGGACCTAAGTGCAAAAACTAAAAACTTTACTCGTAACTCCAAAATGAAATCCGCTCAAACGTGGTGCTTCTCTATACACCCCATTTTATTTTCCAAATCTGTAACAGAATATTTATTATTGATCAGACACTTTTACAAATCAACGGTCAACCCATACTTGACTTACTATATACAAACACTAATAACTAAGTTGACTTTAACTAATCAATGGTCAACCCATACTTTACTTACTATATACGAACACTAATAACTAATTTGACTTTAATCAATCAACGGTTAACACTTACTTAAGTTTCTATATATAAACAGTATTAACTAAGTTGACTTTAGTTAATCAACGTTCAACAGTTACTTGACTTTTCATATATAAAAACTAATAACTTTGTTGCCATTATCTAATCAACAGTAAAACCTTATTTTAAATTATCCATGTGTGTATGTATATCATTTTTCTTAATACAATGTATATATCAATTTTCATTTTTTAAACTCGGGTTTATATTAATAATTTTATATTTATGAATATTTTTTAATTAACTTGTTATTATTTTTTTAATCCTCTAAAATTTTGTTACTGACAAAAAATATTTCTTTATTTGATTAACATTTATACCTATACAAAAAATATTTCTTTATTTGATTTACATTTATACCTATACAAAAAATATTTCTTTTGTATGTTTATTATTAATAAATTGTGGCAAAAAATGGGCCCAGTACGGACAACCCTGTCCAAGTATATAAAATGAAAAATAATGAAGAACTTCGTCTCTTTTACTCTCTTCATTTGTCCCTTGGTCTTCAAGATCTCACAAAACTCTTGTTCGTTGTCACGGTCCCCTCTCCTATCAGCCATCATCAGGTCCTACTCCGCCTTCGTACGGTCATTTCTGTCGTGGATCCACTAAAGCGTTGGTGACGGGATCCATCTTAAGAAATTTATAATCTTCGTATGGTTTTTGTTGACCACATAGATGAGCTCATCACTAGGTAATTTATTTTTTCTATCTTAAAAAATTTATCCCTTTTAATGTTGAATTCGAATTTACTTTTTTCTGCTCCAGCATAATGATGTTGAATTTGATTTTTCCCTTCTCTTGAAGAATTTAAACCTTTCAATGTTGAACCCAAACATCACCGCGTGTTCTTCTTTGTGGATATTTTTTTTGGGTTGCATGCTAGGTGTTTGATAACTTGACTTAGTAGCTAATTCTAAGTTTCTTCTCCTTTGATGTTATGCTTGAATTTATGTCCAGGTATGGAATTCTTGAACTCACAATTTTTTCGTTGTACGGTTTACCTCTAGGACATTCTAATGTCGTGTGAGCTTAATTAGGTAGGTGCAGACTTGGTGATTTAACACAAAATGGCATGTTTGTTGATACTTGATCTAGCACACAGACCATCAGAATGCTTCATTTAGAAGAAGTGAACATTTGAACTTTCCCTTGTATGTAAACCAACTAATGATATGAAAACTTATATTGCAACTATGGGAGTAACTATTGAATTGGTTGCCTTTTTATGCAGAACAGGTTATGATTTTACAACATAGTAACATTGCTTATATAGTTGTATATAATGTATGCATATTTTCTTCTAAAACCAAATTTCAAGAGTCGTGTGATATTACAGTTTGAGTAGGAGTTGGTTATATGATACTAGAAACCAAGAGATATGTAGTGGCACATTATACAATTGATCAAAATTAATGCATGCCTTGTATTATGCCCAAAATTGTATGGAACCTCATTCAGACTATGGTTAACAAAGATTCTATTTAGGAGACTAAGAATATTATTAGTGATCATCTGTAGGATAAAATATAGGATACCATAGCACAATGTAAGGTTTAAGAGCGAAGTATATTCGTAACAATCTCGGACCATTAGGATCTGTGGTATTCGAATTGAGAGGTAATGTGTACTTAGTTATCTTTGCATATATTATATCCTGTTATCATCTATCTATGACCAAATGTACTTAATTCTTTTTAATCATTAGGAGTACGCAGCTTTCTTATTTACCTGGAGAGGTAACCTACTAAGATTACAGAGTAATTTTCCTATTGATAAATATTTTTGTTTTCATGCAATTTTTTGTTTCTCTTTTGATTCTCCGATGCAAATGGTATTTATTCTCACTTGAGATTTGTTCCTTTTCAGGTGTGCTGTGCACCGAGCGAATGTGACTGAACCAAAGGGAAGATCTGTGAGAGTGATAACATAACTTACACGAGGCAGAAAAGAGATTTGTTGAACACCGAAGATTTCTTAAACTATTATTCTTTTTCCTTCAAAGATAAGTTTGCTGCATCAACCTTCTCCCATATCTCTTCAAGTTCTTTATGATTTTTCTTCCAAATATTCTAATTTTCTAGCCTTATTTTGATTGAGAAGGTTAGATATTTTGTTTTATATACTTAATGACATTTGAGAACATTGTGTTATCATGGACTTTCATCTGGTATATCATTGAAGGAAGATTATAGATTGAAAAAAAGTTCGGAGTCGTCGCCTGTGATTGTTGGTGTAGAGGCGCAACAAAGAGGGAGGACTCTGGCATCGACAAGTTAGAAGAGGACTTCTTTCAGTAATATGGCTAGAAGACAAATGTATATGGCCACGTAATATGAACATGAAAATTAACATCATAAGCTATCTCTCTCATTAATTCTTTATTTAAATCTCTAACTTTCAAATTATACGTTTATTTTTCTGCCTCTTAGATTCAAACTGGATGTATTGTATGTATTTGATAGGGGTTTTGCAGTAGAACCTTATAATTTTTGTGTTCTATCCTTTGGCATAGCTTGCATGCAATTTTTAGATTGTGTATTTATCTAATTAATATTGGAAATTGGTTGTTTTATTTGTGCTCAGTTTGGTTTAAGAACTGGATTTGGAATAGGATTTGGTAATTGAGTTCCGAATTGAGTTACTATAAAGTTTAGTGTCAAAGAGAAATGACTTGTTTTTCAATCTAGTTGAAGTACTTAAGTGACTTATATAATTGTTGCTGAGGTTTTTGAGCTCAGTTATAATTATTGATCATTGCATAGGGTTACTTAAATGACTTACCAAATTAATGATGAGGTTTGTTAGCTCAGTTATAACAATTTACCATTGCGTAGTGTTCTCACGTTTGTGTATTCCTCTATGTTTCAAACAGTTCACCTGATCTTTTCAATAATGTGGAGCTTTATATGAATGGGCATGACCATTGCCTAGACCACATAAGTGATGACAAAAGGTGCAACAAAACTTGGTTCCAAGTTTCTTGAATGTAAAGGAAATAATATGGGGAAATAGTAAACAATTTTACCATTTTGGTGCTGCCCAGTACAATTCTTAACTACCGAATTGGGATCCAAGGGTTGGAGGGGTGATGTTAAAGATCAAAACTGACACATTTCCATATGGTATGACAGGGTACATCTGAGTATTTCTAAAGCCCCAGATGAGTGAATTAACATTGTGATTTGATGTGTATATGCCACCTGATTTAATTGCTAGTTTAAACTAAAGTTATGTTTAGTCCCATAGATTATTAATTTTGTATCATACATTTTGTGGAAATATTTTTTTATGTTGCTAGATTTGGCCATATACATGTTGACAGACTATTTCACTATTTGTAGCAAAGTATTAGAGCGGATGCGAGCAACTGTGGTCAGTGCTCAATTGTAGTTATATTTTTTTCCAAATCGAACTAATAGAGCATCTGCGGTCAGTGCCCAAATCTAGTGTTATTTTTCCCAAAATTGAGTAATAGAGCTACTGCGCACAGCTGCGGTAAGCATCCAATTCTACTTTTATTTTTGCCAAATGCAACTAAAAAAGCAGTTGTGCATTATGGTCAGTGCCCTTTAGTGTTTATTTTTGCCAAATGCAACAAAAACCGTCAAGAATTTTAACAACGGTTTTCTGAAAACCGGTGCAAATAAAAATCCTATTCCAATTTTAACCCCAGTTTTTTTGAACGGGTCCAATTTTAACTGCGGTTTTTTTAAACCGGTACAAAAACATTACCAGTAACCCAAATTTTACACTAGGTTTTTTACCCGGTACCATATAAAATTGTTATGAATTTAACACCATTTTTATACCGGTGCTAATATTGCAACGATTTTGGAAAATTGGTGCTAACCTAAAAACCGGTGAAAACCTTTCATCCCTTACTTAGGCACCGGTTTTTTGGACCCCAAAAAATTGGTGCTAGACTTCCGACAAACATGTGCTAAAGGGTCATTCCTATGATAGTGAGATGTTTAGGTAACTTTTTCCCAACCAAGTATACATCATTTGTACAATCTTTACACGGGCATTGGGCTCGCACCATGCCATTCTTCGAAGCGTGTTCAAAGGCAACCACAATAAATGATTCTATCCATGGGGAGTAATGGGATGATTTTCTCAAGTCTCTACTAATAAATTCAACTTGATCTATAGTTAATTTCCTATATTTGAGTGACATTCCCAACCACATCAATAAGGAAGAACAACAAAAAATAACATTTATCCAATAAGCATTCACATTTATCCATTCACATTCATATTTTTTTCTAAATTAGGTCACAAAACGTTTCAACCCAAAACCCATGTCCTAAAACTGGTGTAGTGGAATTCTTTGCATACCTTTTCCGATGCATGAGTCATACATCCAAGTTCTTCATGATGCCCACACTGAAAAATCGCTAACAAAAAAAGGTTTTGGGGAAAAGTGAAGATAAAAAATGGTTTATTAAATTAAATCATATATATGAAATTACGAACTTTGAATACAGTGGGCTGAATCTATAACCTAATCAGAATGAGTTCCGAGATCGGAACATGGATAAGAACAAGTTTCGAGTGTAGAACATGGATCAGAAACAGTATCTGATTCAGGAACTTTATTAGTGCTTGTGACATCCATGTTCTGAGTTTGGAAAAAATGTCAGACACTTTTAATAACTTGGAAACTATTAGAAAAAAGGTGGTTTGGTAGAATTGCCTTTTGCTGAGACCAAAAAAAGGCGGTTCATTAGTGAACCACCTTCAAATGCACTCTATATAAGGCGGTTCATTGAGAACCGCCCTCTTAGTTGGTTCAACTGCTTCCATCCATTATCTGACTCAATCCATAGAATTTTAAGTTTGGAACGTCTGAAAGAAGATGGTTACTTAAAAATAAGAAGGAACCGCCTTTGTGTACTGTCTTTAATCAAGCAGCCTCCACTAGTGAATAAGAGTGGGTGTTTTTGAAAGACTTGTAGTGAATTAAATGGAATTAATATATGGGGGAGGATACTCTGAATTTTAATTTAGAGAATTAAAAATCATCTAAAAATGGGTTGTCTAGGAGAGAGGTAAAAAGGAAATATCATTTATCCAAACAAAAATGAAAACTTTTGAGATGAAATCTTCACAAAACTAATGCACAAGGAAGGTATTGATGTTGGGTGAGTACCACTAACATCAACAAGCTTATGGATTAAGAGACTTGGTGAATAAATGGGCTAAAAATGCTAGTTTTACCATAAACATTATATCTGAAAATATTCATTTTTGCTCTATATGATACACTAGCATGAGGCAATGGCACATGACATGCCATCTGGAAGCCTCATGCCGAATCATCTTACACGAGCTAGCCGTGTGTACTGCATGACCTGTGTTTCCCTGGCTGCTTCACGTTTCTGACTTGTTTTTTACTCAAAACATTATTTCCTTCTAACCATGAACACGAGACTCGATCTTAGACTCAAAAATCAGCCCGAATTTGAAAAAAAAACATCCATTATCCCAAAAAAGGTTCTTGCAGAAATCTAACTTCCAAGAAATATCAAATTGCAAAAAAAAAGTGAAGACATAGTATTTTTATTTTCGTCCTTAGAACTTATTTTTCATGCATTCTATTTAAAACCAATCAACCATTGGGTCTCCGGAGTCACCATCCGCAACTCCACCCCTGGTAACATGTTTATGGAGAGTTGTCCACAAATTGTCAACTTACCTTCATATTTTTTTCTCACCATAGAGAGTGTACGTCCATCCTTAGCTAATGTTGAATTATAGTCATTTCCTTGAGTTTAGGAGGTGGTCAAGAAGGTTTCAAGTCCTAGCCATTCTCCGCAGACCCGTGTAAGTTAGTGAGCATATAAAAAGAATTCATAATAGAAATATCAACACTAAACTCGCGCATAGCACAAGTGTGATCAACATTATCATCACAATCAAGCTCAAGGTTTGATTTTTGTCACCACTCTCATGAATAAAATTAAGGAACGCATCTAGGCATCAGTCATGCATAAGTCATCAGGTTGATCAAGTTCATCACAGAGAGATATGCCATTGCACATAAGAGAGGAAAGAGGTGAACCATGCTTGGACTTATAAATTTCAAATCCAACCTTATAAAATTCATCCTACAGGATTATTTTCCCCAAATGAACATCTATTTTAGTCCTTGATGTTTTTAGGAATGGTCTCCCCAATATTATTTGGGGTGCACCAACATTGTGCACTACATCAAGGACATAAATGTATGCCGGAAACTCTAAATTTCCTATCCTTACCATGACATCCTTAACTATACCTCTAGGGCTAGCTTGGGAATGATTGGCTAGTTGGACAGTAACCCTATTGTCCCTAATCAAGGTTCTCATAAAGGCTAAAAGGGATCACATTGATTGAGATACCTTAGTCAGTCATAGCATTCTTTAAAAGTTTACCACATAAGGAAATATGGTTCGAAAACTTCTGGAGTAATCAAACTATTAGGTATGTTCTTATGAGCAAAAGTGGCTACTCCCCCCCCCAAATTTTGAATGAACCTACTCTCTTAGTTTGTATGATCCTTCTTTAAGTGCATGAATTTTCAAAAATTAAACATGAGAGGGAACTTTCTCAATCACATCAAGAATAGGAATGCAAACCTCAAACTTCTCAAAGACCTTGAAAATGTTGGTTGCTATCTTTGGCTTCCCCATAGAGCACTTAGGAACGACAGCGGATAGACCAGCCTTGCCTCGATGGGGGGATATCCTTTAAGGGCTCCTCTTAAAAAATATATCTTGTTCTTCAAAGTTGGTCTTGTTGCCTTCTATAATTAATTCGTCCTCTTGCACAATCTCCTTCTCATCCCCATTTACCTGTTTCCCGCTTCTCAACTCAAGGTACTCTCATTCCCTGGATTATACTTTGGTTTGGATAGTAGTTTTCAGATTCCATAGCCTCAATTCGGCTCACTGAAGTGATAAGTTGACTAACTTGCACTTCGAGATTCTTGATACTTGGGAAGGATCTAGTGCCAAGCTCTAACATCTTTCTCATCGTCCACTTTACAGACACATCACTCTTATTTTCCAATTGGGCTTTTACATCTAGGATCTCTTCCCTGTCTGATTTGTACAAAGGTGCAATATTGTTGGAAGGCCCTTCTCTCCTCGGGTAGGGTTGGGGTTGTCCACATCTTTCCACTAAATATTGGAGTGATCCCGGTATAGATGATTGATGGAATTTGCGTAGGGGTCTTGTCTATCTTCACCTTTGGTCCCTCGGAACCCTTATTGTTTCCCCATATTAAACTTCCGGTTTCCACCATTAAAGCCCAAGGCATTAACATCTTCAAAGTGTTCAACCACTTGTAGACATGTATCAGTTGGATAATCGAGATTGAAGATGCCACACACCTTCACTTATTGAGCTCTCCTTTTTACAAACTCTTTCATCATGGAAGCAAGTGCTTGGAATTGTTCCTCGAGCTTGGAAGAATGAGTGGGATTATTGAAGGTTTTCACAGGGGATTGGGTGCCAAATTTTCTTATACTGTTGGCCATTTCCTTGAATAAAGCCATTACATCTTTAGGGCTCTTGTTCTCTATGGATCTATTGCATGCCACATTAACCATTCTCATATCTTGGTCACAAAGACCCTCGAAGAAATAGTGCACCAAATCACCCTTTTTGAATGGATGGTAGGGGAAACTTACCAACAATCTCTTGATCCGCTCCCAATACTCGTAGAGAGACTCTTTCGCCAATTGCAACAGGTTGGAAAGCTGTTTCTTTAGACCTACAGACATGTAAGCCAGAAAGTGATTTTTAAGAAACCTTTGCTTCATATCTATCTAGGTAGTGATGCATCCTATGGGAGGTAGTATACCCAATCCTTAGATGCGTCCCACAATGAGATATGAAAGTATATCAAGTTGTAATCTTCTTCTGATATCCATGGTGGCTTCATATTGGTGCACACTGTAGAGAATTGATTAAATATAATTAAATGGAAAATCCATTATCTAATTCGGGATCTCATGCATATATTTAATTTGAATCTATCTAAGAGTTTAGATTACCTTTAAAGTATGATTTACCATCTAGTTCAATAAAATACGGAGACGGGACTTCCAGATGTGATTCCCCTATACCGATCTACACAACACGTTCAGATCGCCGACACTGTTGTCAGCTTAGGACATATCAGAAAGCAAAGAAAATTGCATATTTCTCCATCTCTTTTATGGAGAGTTTGATTTTATTTTAATGGTAGGATTATTTTTGTTTCTATTATCTAGAACTGTCAGGTTTCTTATATTGTCTTACTGAACATTTCGGTAAAACATCTATTTATAACAAATAGTCATTAAACCAAGAAACCACAATCCAAATCAATATGGGCCTAGCAAAATTAGAATCGATGAGTTCTAAACTTCCTATATAACTACTATTTGGGCTCCTAGCCCAATAGTAATTTCTTTTATCCGATTTCTTGCTTTGTGTGTGACCCTATAGGTTCAGTCATAATAAGCTGTATGCCTAATATAATTGATGCGAGCTGATCAAACGCAGTTCCCACCTAAATATTTGGATCACTCAAAATAGTTGAATTAATTATCTCCGTAATAATTCTCCAACTATATATGGAAAAAATACATCAACTAAAGGACACTATTCTAACAATCTCCCACTTGTTCTTTAGAGAAATTGCGCATTTGTATTCCTTTGTCACTTAATGTATTCATCTCAACATGAGGTAAGATAATGTATCATCCTTATCAAGTTTAAATGTATTTCTCGAATTCGTGAGTCAAAGTGTTATGACAGATGATTAATCCTTAATCCATCTGAGCATGGCCGAGCATTTTACAGTCCCAGACATTTGTGAGGCCATAAGACAACAATCTCATGCAAATGAGAGGGCAATCCCCCTCTCTCAAACTCAAACTTTCTCCACTCGATTCATGGCAGCCCAAAAACTGCATTTGTAGTCTCATTTTAAGGTGCGATATTTAACAATCTCAAGGTACACCAATCCATAAGAAAGAAGATAGTGAATTAATCAAGTATGAGGAATAAAATCCTATAGGTAATGAGACAAACTTATGGCTTTACGAATATCTTAAAGTATTCTCATGACGGGTCTGTCCAATACTAGTTCTCAACTTGCATCAATTTAATTGATTCGTGACATCCCATGTCCTTTATCCTATGAAACCGCATTATGAATCAACTTGCAAACTAGTTTTCTTCAGTCATGAGTGTCTACTCACAGTGACCTAAACTAGGGACATAATCAATCTTACACTCCAGTTCATTATCCAAGACATATTCTCCATAACCTATTTGAAGATGTAAATTTAATTTGGAATTTCATTCATCACTGAACCAAGTGAAATGAATATGAAATGATAATTTCATAATATGTTAAACAGTTCAATCTCCAATGTCTAAAATAACAAAATTATGATAACTAGAGCATTACATAAATCTTAGCCACTATACAAATTGTTAGATTTCTATCACAAATGTGTGAGCCCTAGGCTCTATATGTGGAACATGTTTAGATTATTGAATAACAATTTATCACAAATGTGTGATCCCTAGGCTTCATATGTGGAAGAGGTTTAGATTCTGGAACAACAATTTGTCACCCTTTCTAAGTTGCACATAACAACTCCACCATTCTCGACATATCTCAAAGAATGCAAAATTTGTGAGGATAAATTGGAACTCATTGGGTTCCCTTGGCCCTTTTATTGTAATCAATTACTCTGTCATCATCTCAATGAAGAGTCATTGAGTCAGCTAAGACAGGGACCACATCAAGTTCAGTGATGAATTTTTTAATTCCAATACCTTACTATGCAGTTTCCGAAGCAGCAATGTACTTTGTTTCAATTGTAAAATCAAACAACAGTAACTTACTTATCATTTTCGCAACAAACTCATTTTCCCTATAGACCTGGGAAGTTATCTTTTTCAGCCACTAAAACACTTTTTTGGCCTCACACCAATGCGCCTCACTTTAGTCTATTTTATACGTCATCGTTGTGCTCTAAGAATACGAGATATAACTGTGAGTACGTATAATAACATACATGATTAACCCTATTGCATATGCATAAATGATTATACTCATTCTCTTTTTCTCATCGAATTTCGATAAACACTGAGTGTTGCTAAGAGTCATGTCATAAAACTTGGGTAGAAAATCTTTTACGATCTTTTATATAGAACCTATCAAAAACTTTACCTAGTAAATGTTTTGTCTAGGGTAAATCATCCTCATTGATATACCTTTGTACATCTTGATGCCCAAGATTTACTTTTCCTCTCTTAAGTCTTTTATCGCAAAACACTTTTCGAACTAAGGCTTCATGGACTCCAGCTTCGGTTAGTCATTTCCTATGCCATTGACATAGAGGAGTAGGGATTCAATCTTCTTACAAATAAAATTCTTGTATACAAAATATTCCTTAACATTTGTTGAGCATCAAACTCTTAATTGCTTCATTGAAATGTATGTTCCAACTCCTTGATAATTGTTCCAATCCATAAATAGACCACTGAAGCTCACATATTTTCCTAGATATTTTGGCCTATAAAACCCTTAGATTATGTTTCTGACTCACCCCTCCCGGCTTCTCTGATAAATCATAGGAAATATATTAAACCAAGAGGGGGCTGCGATCAAAGATAGAATTTGTATTATTTCTCCCGTACCTACTACTATAATACCAAAAATTGTAAATAGTGGAAAGTACCGGGGTCGTCCACAGAGATGTTAGGAATCTAATAACCAACAAAATGCACTAGCGATCAGGTTATCAATCCAATGACGTATTAGGAATAATTAGTGTTGGTAAAATAAGCGTTGAGGGTCTTTTAATAAAACTGCTACCATTAAATTCAAAGGAGAATGAACTATATAAACTAGCACATGGGGAATATTTTTGTAAAATGATTAATGTTTTTTCGATCCCTAATTTCATCATATATAAGAACTATAAATATATTTTAGTGTTTGTGACACGAGGTGTGGTTGATGGTCAACACTTCCCCATACCTATCACGTAGGGTGCACATGTAATCTTCCTACGAAAAAGCCTCCATAATTAGGGGAGTGCAACAAAGGTTCTCCCTTGTATCTAGATCTGAATCTCCCCCGTGCTATTGCATCCCGAAAACTACACCACTAATCCTTCTCCCTAGGCCTAAAAATCCTAAGGGGGTGAAGAACATTATAGATGCCTCTACGGTTACTCAACTAACCCAAGTTTGCTACTTTAACTATCTATAGGAGTAACCCTTCGGACCACCATGCCGGCTTACTAGTGAATGGTTAATCGTAACGTTGACTCGGCAACCCACATGCACACACTTAAACAGTTCCAAAATATCGTTACTTGAAGAGAATCTAGGTTTCCCTCCCATGGGGGTATTAATAATTGCACCAATATCCAATCCAACAAGGTATCATTTATCCTTGTGGACACACAACCCACCATCCATTAAGGTGTTCCTACCAGATTTAACTTAGAAAGAATACCACATTCATTCAGATGGTCAACAAATTTCAGACATAAATATTCACAATGTCAATCTAATTGAAGTGCTTCAATTAGATTGCCAAGTTAATTTCTAAACTTCATTATGAAAATTCTTTGAATTTCTTATAATAATTAGATTTGCCTCATATCGAGCAGACAACTATTTTCGCTCAAATTTCCAGTGAAGCTAGAGAAGTCGTGATCTACCTCTTGCAGTTGAACTCAATTGGTCTACAAAACACTTTGTTAATAAGATCTCATAGTTCACTTGCTCCACCATTCATCACTATGAAGGGTGATTTTTCCATTTTTACATCTAAATATTTTCAGGCCTCAATGGACTCTAAGTCAAATGATTCCTTTGTACCCTCTCACCGGAGTCACTGGATGCACTTTATGTTCATATGTCCAAACCGACAACTCCAGAGGTATGTTGGACTCAAATAATTTTTTTCATCCCCTTTGATATTACGTCATAAACATATTCATCCATATCAATCAAATAAAGAAAATGGTCTAATTTTACAAAACCACAACCCATCCATTTAAATTAGAATAACCATTGATCCCTATTACAATGAAAAACCTTTTTTTCCAACACAAAATGGTGAATGTGTATTTGTAACACTCGAATCAAAATAACTATTATATGATCCAGTGTAAGCCCAAAAGGCATTGATAAACTGTAAGTTCCTACAATCAATGGAGCAACCCTTGCTTCATTTCCCTCACGTAGGTTGTCCTCTCATTAATCTCAACTCCTACGTTGATCTCTCCACAATTGTGAAATTGTGAGAAACGCATATGGTATCCAATACCCATCAGTAGAGTTATTACGATAGAGATTGTCTATGACGTAACTACTCACCCTTTTTTTCCTCTAAGAACAAGAGCCAGTATCCTTTCTAATGGCTTGTGTCATTGCAGTAGAAGTATTGGGACATTTCAGACTTTGCAACTTTCTGCTTCCTAACAGTATGTTGTGTCTTAG
>JAUOBV010000009.1:3329530-3343414 GCA_032360425.1 Rubia occidens
CCCAGTCCCCCGACGCTAGCCACCCACCCACCACTCAGTCCGGCGGCGAACCCAAACTCGCTTAACGGCAAAATTGGTTTAGGGGAAATAATCTCCGATACCCGCGACTCCCAGCCGATCACCACCGGGATGGGGCGGTGCAAGGCGGCGGAGAGGAAAAATGAAGAGGACGCTGGATCCTCCTTCCTCTGGATCCCGATCGCCTGTGAATCGCCGCCGATTTCCTCCTCCTAAAGCGTGTCATTGTGAAAGGCAACCAGCCGCGCGCCGGTGAACAAAAAGTCAAAAACCGATCCAGCGTCTTCTTCATTTTGTCCAGTCGGCGAAGAGCAAAACTAAAAGTTAATTAATTTTCAGAAAATGTAAGTATTTGTTATCTTGTCCTATTTAAAAAAAATTAAAATTTTCTTCTAGGTGTATAATCATTTTTTATAAATTTCCGACCAAATTGACCGTTATTAATATCTTGGTCAGCGAAGTTCAACATTAGATTTGCAACGCTTTCAAAATTTACAAGATTATATCTACATTTTAAAACAAAACATAGATTAAAAATGCACTTTAAAAGTAAGGTTGTCCGAGAGAAGTGGAGCTAAATAGAGGGCGAGATTTAGTAATATCTTTGTATTTCTTCTCTTTCCGCGAGCGGTAATTTTCTCTAAGACTCCTCGTGGCTTTATTTCTTTAATCCAAAACGTTAGCAATTTTTCCAAGCATTTATGATTTATGACTCCAAATTTATGGGTCTCATATATTTATACTCCTTTTGTTCATTTAAGAGTGGCACTTCAATTTTTGGCACAATTATTAAAAAGATACTAATTGTGTCAAGCAAAATAAATTGGGAGAAGAAAAGGTATAATGAGTGGTTCAAACAACCTTAAACCATTCTATAAGTGGAAAGTGTCAAAATAAAAAAATATATTAAAGAATGGAAAGTGTGCCAAAATAAAATGAATAGCGGGAGTACATTATCCCCTTGTTTTGTTTAATAGTATAATCAATGACTTTGCTTCGCACGACCTCAACGGTGACTAACGTGCCATTAATGAGGTATCATCAATGTAAAACTGATGAATATGCCTGCTGATCAATAAAAAAATACCCATACAGATCACACATTCACACTTCTTCATTCTTCAACCTACTGTAGCTTCTCCCCTGGCCCTGGCTGCTACTTTCTGTGATCCGTTCGAGTTTGTTGACAACCATCAAGAATCATTGAGCTCGATCTATCCCAGAAAAGGTTAGTCTAACGTTGTAGCATGCTCAAATATTCAAAATAAAAATATAGTAGGATCTATACTAGCGAGTTTAAACAACGTAATCATGCTAAGGATCGACACATACTGTTGATATATTTTGTTTGTAAGCACTCTTAGCTTCCTGTTTATATAGTATGTTGTTGGTAACTTGCTATGCACTCTTAATTGTCTTATTTAGCTACAAGCCTTAAACAGCAAAATGATAGTCTAGTAAGATTTACGCTAGCGGGTTTGAACAAAATAATCATACTAAGGATCGATGTTTACTGTTTACATATTTAATTTTCTTCGTACGTATCCACTCCGAGTTCCTGTTTATATACGATATTTCTGGTATGCACTCTTAATTTTTATTCAATTCAGTAGCCTTAGTTACTCTCGCCATACCAGTTTATGGTTTGATGTTTTATTTACTATGTCGGGTTAATTGCGATTTCAGATCTGGTAAGATTAAGAAGATGGCTTCCTCCAATATCATGACTTGCATTCTCTCTGTATTGCATGATGCGGAGTGGTGGATGAATCATAAGCAGCATACAGTGCAGATTGATTTCAACGAACTCCGGATTACCTTAAGGACTCTCAAGACTTTTCTGGTCTGTGCCCGAAAATTGCACGACCATGCAAGTTTGGGATCTTTCTTGGTACGGATCGAAGATATTCTTCGCGAAAAAGCGGAGGAATTACATGCTTCTTGTCATGATGATATGAACCCTAAAGCTGCTGAATCTGATGGTGGTGAAGTTATTGAGGAATCACAAGCTTGTTCTCCTGGTGGGAATTCTGAAGCTACTGAATCTGAATCCGATACTTGCAGTAGCGAAGATGAGCCCCTCGACCCGGTGGATAGAGCGTTAAATGTAGCTAGTTGGTTCCAGGAATTCATGGAAAAATCGGTGGATGAAATCAAGAAATGGTATGTTGCTATGTTGGATTGCTCGCCACGATCCAGTTCTCTCACAACTAATGAAGTCCTGGAAATCATTAGTGATGTTTTGGAGAACATAGCGGATCAAAAATCACTGGAGGAGTTCACTGTTTGTGGAGAGCAGATGATGTTCCTGAAGAGTCTCATCCAGTTTGTCAATCAGGGAAGTCTTGAAGCTTGGGAAAATCCGTTGGCTCATGCTGAAGGTATTGCTATCAGTTTTGCATTCCTCTTCGTTAGGCGCCAATATGGTGCCTATGACAGATCAGTTTCCTCTGAGATTTCTACGTTGGTGCAAAGGATTAGGCCGGTTGATCTTCGAGTCTACGAGATTTACACTCGAGCTCTAACCAGCTCAAAGTTATCTGAAAAATTACTTGCTCTGGACGTGGATGATGATTCTTTTGCAATGAGGAATTTCCTTGATTCTCTCATATCTAATCTTTGGGAGATTCTACGAATGGATATGGTTTCCAAAAAGGATCAACTTCAAGAGCTCTATGAAGGGCTTAGATCATTGAGATCCGCAGTTTTTATCAAACGGCCAACCAGCTTTGAAAAGCAGATTGAGAGGAACATTTTCGATCTGGTTTGTGACGCTGGTATCTACATATGTTCATTTTACCAGGCTAGAATGGATGATGATCTCGGGCTTCAGCGATTGTTGGAAGTACTTGAGACTATTCTGGTGGATGTTGGATATAATAAGGATCCACAAATGGTAAAGCTCAACTCGCCTAAGGCCAGTTCATATGCTTATGTTGATTTTATCCTCGAAAAACTGGTCGAGCTGACAAGTGTTGAGGCTGAATCAACTGCGAAGGGTCGTGCTGGAACCATCCAAGAAGAACTTGTAACCGCAAGATCTTTACTGGGGAAAGTGGTGGAGTTGCGAGATGAACAGGTGGAAATCCAAGCTCTTTGGGATCGTCTTCTGGAGGTGGCATACAAGGTAGAGGATGAGATTGACAACCAAGGATCTTTTTCAACATCATTTGATTCGATCATGAAATGCATCGGCAACATTAAGGCTGATGTGCTTAAGATAGAAGTCAATGAGCTAAGGCGGCAAGGTAGCAGTCATGTACCATCACAAAGAACTCCCTCAATGTCGAATGAGGTCATAGGCTTCCGGGAAGAGGAAAGAAGGATTCTTGATCGGCTCAGAGGAGGATCGCAGCATTTGCAAATCATTTCCATTGTGGGGATGCCGGGTCTAGGTAAGACCACTTTGGCTACAAAAGTTTTTAATGATCCTTCGGTATCGCGCCATTTTTCCACTTCTGCATGGTGTCCTATTTCCCAAGCACTGGACAAGAAGAAGGTGTTACTCGATCTCTTGAAACAAAATTTTCCTAAGACTGAGGACTTTGCTCAGATGACTGAGGATGATTTAGCAAACAAGTTGAGGCGAAGTTTGAAGGGGAAGAGATATCTCATCTATCTGGATGATATATGGAACATCGAAGCATGGTATAGTTTGAAGGACTCATTCCCTAATGATTCTACTCAAAGTAGAATTATTATGACAACTCGTTCCCATGAGATGCCCGACAAAGAACCAGTTATTCTTAGTGAACTCAGTATCGACGAGAGTATGGAGTTATTACAAAGGAGATTATTCCCTGGAAATGATGGTTGGCCTTCTGCTCTCCATGATCTTGGCTTGGAAATGGCTGCAAAATGTAAGGGATTGCCTGTTGCAATTGTCATTCTTGCTGGAGTTCTAGCGAATATGGAGGCAGAGGATTGGAAGAAAATTCTGGATGGTTTCAGCTTTGTTTCGAATGCAGACTACTGTAAGTACACATTGGAATTGAGTCACAAGCATTTGCCGGATTACTTAAAGCCATGCCTTCTCTATTTTGGCGCATTTTCAGAAGATGCAGAAATTCAGGTCAAGAGGCTACTACACCTATGGATTGCAGAAGGTTTTGTTCGGAAATCTGAGACAAAGAGCCTAGAAGATGTTGCCGAAGATTATCTCAAAATTTTAATTGGCAGAAGCTTGATTATAGCTGCTAAACAAAGATCTGATGGTGGAGTCAAAACATGCCGCATCCATGACTTGCTTCGTGATTTTTGTTTGAAGCAATCCACAGACGAGCATTTCTTCCATTTTCTAAAAGGGCATGATGAGGTTTTATCATTCAATGAGCCACACAACCTAAGGACACTATGGATAGAGGTTGAGCCAGAACATTTCAACGATTCCAAGCTGATTTGTCATCGAGCGGGTTCTTTGCATTTGAGTTGCTCTCAAAAATCACGGCAATTGTATCGAGGCATGTCAATGATGCTTCATATCTGCAAACTTCTAAAGGCTTTGGATTTGGAGCAAATTAAGGTTGCCAAGTTTCCAAGTGAAATAAGGCAGCTTGTTCTGTTGGCCTTCTTGGCCATTCATGGAGAGCAGATGGACATCCCTTCATGGATTGATAATCTATCACGTTTGGAAAGCTTTATTATCAGTCATCGTCGTTGCCCTGGTATTTTATTCCCAGATAGTCTGTGGAACATGCGGAAACTAAAATATCTTTACGCAACGACTGATGGTTCTATTAAAGGTGGCCTTTTACCCACAGAAAATCTTGAAAATTCACCTGTTTTGTATGAGCTGGATAGGTTTTCCGGTGCAGCGATCCGTTGGGGCAGCATGGAGAGGCTGTTAAGAAAGTTTCCAAATGTTCGAAAGTTTAAATGCAAACTTGTTCTAGATTGGGGGGATGGTACAGAATATCTTGACGAGTTTGTATTTCCCGACTTCTTGAGCCGACTAGAAGCACTTACCATGTCAGCTGATTACACACTAAATTTCGGAGTTAGTTTGGCTTTGCTTCGCTTACAAATCTTAAAAAGTTGAAGGTGTCAAGCTTTCGATTGCGTTGGGAGATTTTTTCAACCATTGGTGCACAACTGCCTGACCTCGAAGTTCTCAAACTGCATCAACTATACTTTTTAGATGAAGAGGAGTACACATGGGAAATGAAGGAAGGCGAATTTGCTAAGCTTAGAATCATCCATTTGTCTTACATGCCGGTTCGTAGTTGGACAACTTCTGATGATCATGAGTTTGAATGCTTTCAAAAGCTGGTATTGGATAGATGTGATAATATTGAGGAGTTGCCTTCTTGTTTAGAGTCCATTGAAACACTGGAAATGATTGAGCTCCACTACTGTAATGAGAGTGTGGAACGTCTGGCCGTGAAAATCAAGGAAGCACAAGAGGATTGGGGGAATTCAGGTATGGAGATCAAGATTTGGAAGTGAGTTTCTTGAGTTATCATTGAGTTCGCATTTTATGGAAAAGACTCCCTTTGTTGTGATAAATTTATTGTGATGTATTTCATTTGTTTTCGATTGATGTTTGAACTCTTTTTTGGCTCAATGTTCGAGTGTTTGTTTCGACTGATCAGTTCAATCAATACTGGTGCAATAATATTCAGTATCTCAACTCAGCATTGATGTTCTATTTTCAAATAATGAATGCATATTTTAGTTTCTAGGATTAAAAGAATGGATTGTGCTTCCCCTAAGATGACATTTATTGGAGTGGTCTGGTTTGAGGTTTTCACGTTTAACAGTAAAGAATTCATTGAATAGCATAGCAACAAAACAAATCAAATCTCACTATGTATGTGAAACTCAGTTCTTTTCATGTTTACTTGAGGATCTTCTAATATATACAAATGCAGTACTGATATTGTTGTTTGACTTGGGTTTTTGTCACCAAGAATGTGAAGAAAAATTACTCTTAGGCTTCAGCTTCTTTGATTAGAGATTTTTGTTTTTTTTCCAGATAAACCACCATTTGGTGAGGATTTATTTGGCACCATAGAGTTTCTGTACTTGATGTGTTATCTTTCATCCTACCTAGATGAAACCAGGGGAAAAAAGACAAACAGAATTCTGGGATTCTTGATTTAATTGAGAAAAAAAGGCCACTTGCACATGAAAACAATCACAATGCTGAGGAGTAGCTCATATATGACCCAAACTTGCATTTGAAAAATGAAATTTCGATTGTGAGAAGATATACTGAGAATACAGCAAAAATCTTAATTGAATTTACTCAAAATAAGTCATCAACATTGAACAAGAAAAGAGTTTAAATACATTACAACTCAAACAAAAGAAACTCAATTCCAAACTTTGATCTGCATATCTGAATTTCCCCAATCCTCTTGTACTTCCTTGATCTTCATAGCCAAACTTTCTACGCTCTCATCGCAGTGATGGAGCTCAATCGATTCAAGTGTTTCAATGGACTCCAAACAAGAAGGAAACTCCATCAGTTCATCACACCTCTCTAATACCAACTTCTGAAAACATTCAAACTCATGATCATCACAAGATGTCCATCTTCGAAGCGGCAATCTAGATAAATGCAAGATTCTAAGTTTCGAGAATTCCTCTTCTTTCATTTCCCATGCGTACTCCTCTTCACCTCTGAAGTATAGATGGTGTAATTTGAGAACTTCAAGGCCGGGCAGTTGAACACCGATGGTTGAAAAAATCTCCCAATGAAATCCAAAGCTTGACAAGCTCAACTTTTTCAGATTTGTGAGTGAACTGAAGTCAAATCGAAGTCCAAAAACTAGTGTGAAACTAGCTGACATGTTTAGTGTTTCTAGTCGACTTAAGAAGTAGGGAAATACAAACTTGTCAAGATATTCAGTATCATACTTCGTATCTAGAACAAGTTTGCATTTCAACTTACAAACATTTGGAAACTTTCTCAGTAGCCTCTCCATGCCAGGCCAACGAATTGCAGCGCCCGAAAACCTATCCAACTCATACAAAACAGATGAGTTTTCCAGATTTTCAGTGGGCAAAAGGCCACCAAGAACAGTACTACTGATTGTTGTGTAAAGATATTTTAGTTTCTGCATATTCCAAACACTATCCGGGAATGAAATACTGCGACTTTGCTGCTTGATGATAAAACTCTCCAAATTCGTGAGATTAGCTATCCATGATGGAATGTCCATATAATCTCCTTGAATTGCCAAGAAGGCCAACAGAACAAGCTGTCCTATTTCACTCGGAAATACCACCACCTTTATTTTCTCTAAATCCAACACCTTCATAAGTTTAAAGAAGTGAAGCATTACTGACATACCTTGATACAATCCTAGAGACCGCTGAGAGAAACTCAATAGTAAAGAGCGTGCATGAGGACAAAATAGCTTCGACTCTCTAAAATGTTCCGGCTTAGAATGAATGCATAACCTCCTCAGGCTGTGTGGCTCGTTGAATGATAAAAGCTCATCATACCCCTTTAGAAAATGAAAGAAAGGCTCCTCTTTCGATTTATGTAAGCAAAAATCACGAAGCAAGTCATGGATGCGGCATGTTTTGACTCCACCATCATATCTTTGTTTAGCAGGAATAATTAAGCTTCTATCAATCAAAACATTTAGGTAATCTTCAACAACATCTTCTATGCTCTTTATATCAGATTTCCGAACAAATCCAACACGATTTAACTAGTTAGTGTCAATTTTTTCTCGCATAACATGTTTGTTTAAGTGTCCGAAAATAGAGTGGCTAACCTTTTTCTGATGATAGAGCTGAGCAAGTACTGAATGAAGCAGGGCCAGAGAATGAGATCAGTTTGAAGTAGGAAGAAACGTACTCTGATTCATGTATTTTTATTTTTTAAATTCAGCTTCACATTCATGGGATTGGTGCCTCGGTCATGGAGGATACAAAATCATCGATTAAATATGTAGAGAGGCTTTTTAATATGAAATGCAGTAGAAAATTAGTTAAATATAGAAGACCTGCAAACAGTCCATGTGGGGTGCAAAGTCAAATGGTACTATTTGATCATAAATGTCTGGGCTAACGGCTAATTTTTTTGGAGCTGAACATTATTTCAGAAATGATTAAGATTTAATGTACGATTTGGGGTTTCAGAGCATTCCACCAAACGTTGGCGACTTTCACTTTCAACCCTGAAAGATGACGAAGGTGGACAATTCGTGTGCCTTGTTTCTTTTCATACGTGTAATTTATAGGTTCCAAAAGGGAGCGGTACACTAAACCTAGACTAGTCTATATGTTCAATGTTGTTGATTTTATCTCCTTGTACATTTCAAGATGATTCACTAGTTTTGAGGATGAAACATTTTGACCAGAAAGGGAATGATATGAATCCAGAAAATGAAACTGCACGGATCGTGCCAACTATATGGATTGTTCTACCCACATCTGCATGGACCGTACCTGGGTTGGATCAAAATTTCAAAGTTTATGTCAAATATCCTCTAAGCGATTTGAATGGTCTAATGGCAAGAGTCAGGAAGAAGTTTAGAGATGAGGCGTTGAATGCTTTATTTGTTCAAATACATGAAGAGGAGCCAAGTAATCCGAACTACTCTTGGAAGAATTGTACTTTACTTTCAATATAGGGTTTCAAGGTTTTCAATTTCAATTCCTGAAATTAGGGTTTTTTATTTCATTATTTTTGAAATTGGGATTTTAGGCAGATTAAAACTACACTCTTTTTCCCACTGAATTTTTTTAGTGTGGTAGTGTATTCGCAATAGGTTTAATCTCAAAATTCTTGTAATATATTATATAAGATTAGATTCGATGAATCTGGTCATTCTTGTTAGAAGAATTCAGCCAAGCTTCCAAGTAGTGTTAGTGATATGAATCTCCTTGCGAAGACTCTAGATTGCAAATATCGGATCTTTGACAAAAGCAGGGATCTCGCCCAACCTACTCTTGGCGCACGAAATTGCAGCGTCTATCCCGCAGGGTACGCCCAACTTCGACTTGTTCTCCAAATAGCCCACATGTTTGGATCACAAGGTTTTTCTAGAAGCATCTAGCCCGCAGGGTTAAGAGACAATAAAAATAATGAGAAGTACTCAAAATTTTGAATATATGATTGATAAAATGGTTCAAATAATTTGGCTATTTCCCTTCTTTTATAGGGAGAAATCGGCAATCATCAAAAGAATATAGGATTCTGCAGAAACCTAGTTCAAACAGGATTGGTCTTCTTGTCCTAAAATAACTACAACTAATTGTCCTAATCTAATTCTAACATAAATAAATCTCGGCTAAAATTTACAGGCCTTGGCCGAATTCTTCAATTAAAATCTCAGCTCAAATCAACTTCCTAACTTCATAACTAACTAGCTAGCTAACTATCTAAATAATTTATTTCAATAAAAAATCTACCTATTACAAGGCTTATGTGGCCAAATGTTAGAATTTATAAATTTATAAATCCTGGCTTCTTTCTTCCGAGCTTCTTGGAATGAGCAGGGACATCAGTATCATTTTGGTGTCGATATTTTCCACTTATTATGTCAAGATTACACAACCTCACTAAAAAACCCGGTGGAAAAAAGAGTATTGTGTATTCTTGGCAAAGTCTCTAGGCTTTCCTGAAAATGATAGTCAAATGTTTCATAGGATCTTCTTCATGCACGCGATGTACTCTTTCCAGTATCCTTTTCACTAAAAAAATAAATTAACTAACAATATTGTGGAATATGCACCATCCATATGTCTATTGACTTTGTGAATGCCTTTGATATTCGTATCATTCCCTACAGGGTCGAAAAGTTTCATCCTAGAAACGGGAATCAGATAAACTAGAAAAACATCCTCGAATTCCAGTAACAAACCAACAAACCGTGAAAGCATATTTACAGGAATATCTTCTTTGGCATAGTAAATTTCTTTCAAGTATAATAAAAGAACAAAAGAATGATTAGTCAAAGCATGATTCAAATCTCCCATTGAAGTATAAAATGATTTACCAGAGTCAATAGATTGTTCATGCTTCATTGTATAATTATAAGATAAAGAACTAAGATGTGAAGTCAAGACTTTATGCGACTTTTCATAATCATTCTGTGACTTACCTGTCTTACCTGCTTTAGGATCGATCTAGAACATTTGTATGGAAACATTTACGTTTTCTTTGTCATAATTGACAGTCTCTTTATCGAAATCACTTACTCCTTGTGGGGTAGTAATTTTGGCAACTTCTCTATCATCAATGATGACTACTTGTTCTTCCTCGCTGTCATACTGTGCAGGCATATCATCATTTTCTTCCTCCTCCTTTGTTTTCATAATTTTTTCATGGGGACAGTTATCGCGAACGTGTCCTTGTTCATTGCAATGAAAACATGTAGGAGTGTTAGAAGAAATTGTATTTGACGTAGTAGAAACTAACAATATGACCAGATGGTTGATTGGATGAAGTCATTTCTCGATCAGTGGGTTCAAATAGTGGATTTGAGTATGTTTTGGTTAATCTAGGGTTTTCTCGGTCACCCATATTCGAATTTCTACCACCACTGGTCGAATTAAGGTTACTGAAATCAGAGACTTGCCTTTGACAATCATAGCCAAAATTAGAGCTTCCTTTGGGCCTTAATGTCGACTCAAACAACTTGGCCTTGACCAATAAATCTCGCATGGACACGTAATGTTGGGTTTTAACCAGAACTTGCAGATCTTCTCTTAAGCCTTCAATAAACCGATTCTTTATATAGGCACCATCTTCTCTCATGCCAACTATTCTCATAGCAAATTCAAGATCTTGCCAGTATTCATCTACACTTCAATTCTCTTGCTTCAAATTATTGAGATATGAATGTTGCTCAATTAAATATGTTCGTGGAATATGATATAATTGAAGCTTGGTCTTCAATCTCTCCCAGGTGGAGATATGTCTTTTACCAGCAAGTCGTCTTAATTATTTCAAATTCTTCGACCATTCTGTAGCATAATGGGTGAAAGAATACTGTGCAACCTTGATATTCTCTTTCTCACAGTAGTTGTTAAGATCAAATAGGTTCTCAATATGCCTCTCCCAATCCAAGTATTTCTCAGGATTGTGTCGACCATCAAATCTAGGAATATCATATTTCAAACCTTTGATGTCACAAGCGGATTCAACTTGTCTTGTAGAACGAGGTAGCGTAGGTTTTGCAAAATCATCTACCTTCCTAGACAATCTCTGAAGATCGCTTATAATGGAATTCATGACATTTATGACATTCATTATAGGTCGATTGTTGGGACTGGCAACAAAAGGAGAGACAGACGGATCGTCCACCATCTTCGCTAAACTGCTAAAAAATAAACGGTTAGAAAGAAAAATTCCCCCTTCCCTTTTCTTAGTAAGGTCACTCACCAAGTGTATATCACTCGCAACTCACAAGGCGAAGGCTAATATGAGGGTAATTTGATCAAATAGCCGCAATTCAAAGCAAATTTAGGAATAAGGTACTGCCAAACTTATTTCGAAATTTAAAAATATATAGACTCAGAAACAGGCTCTACGAACTGGAATTACAAATTTTACAGAGAATAAGGAACAAAAGGCAAGTTGAATGGCACGAATCGGAGCTATAACGAAGAAGTTATGATCAATATAAGAATGCTTTATATAGGCTTCAACAAAATTCCGATAATAAAAGTTGATTTCCTAAAATCAAATAGGATTAAGAATTTCAACCCTAATTCCTTCAAGAAATAACAAATACCTGTAACCTTTCTGATCAATAATTGTTGTTGAATCAAACTCAAGCCCTCTATATATAGAAACTCGTCTTCTTCGCTCTCAACTGGTAATTAGTTTTCCTTTTCCTATTTTGAATCGTATTTTTCCTTTCTTGTTTTTTTCTCCTTTCTTTTGAAGCTATAAATTCATCTCTCTTTTTTCACAAATAATTCACTCAAATTTGATTCAGATTTTCTAAAAAATTCAGCTGTGTAATCCTCAAAATTTTCAAAAATTGTAAAACAGCCCCCAAACTTTCTAAAAATTACAAAACAACCCCAAATTTCCCGATTTTCAAACCCTTATTTCCAATCTGAACCTCACGAAATCTGAACCCCTTTTTTTATTTTCGATTTTTTTGGAACAGTTTAAGCCTATATAAAACTTGGAAAAGCTATCTGCGACAACTTCCTCTTGATTCAAATGAATTTCGAGGTATTCAAGATCGTAAGGATCAAGAATATGACACTATATATGGAAAAAACACAAAAGAATTTTTTTATATGTGTAATCAGAATCAAGCAACGATTCAAGATTACGGAATCAAAGAACGAGAATGAAAGCAAGTAGGATTATGAGCATGCAATAATTTTTTAGAAGAGTTGAAGAAAATATCACAAGCACATAAACTGTATAAGCTACCTAGATCTACGAAACTGACCGGGAGGTGAAGGCGGATAATACTTGTTAACGCTCAGACCCTTCGACGTCCTCCTGACTCGATTGAAGAATGTGAAGGCGGATAGTAATACCGAAGTATTCTAACTCTCGAACCCTTTGACCACCTTCGACTCTAGACTCAACCTTCTTGCTTAGAAAGATCAAACAACAACAGTTAGAATAAGACACGAAAGAATACAAAAATTTTCAAATTAAATTCAAAACAGAAACTCGAAACCCCTTATGTTTTTCGGCCAAGGATCTTTTGCTTTGCTCTGATACCAACTGATATGAATCTCCTTGCGAAGACTCTGGATTGCGGAATATCGGATCTTTATTTGTCGCAATGGGTGATTTAATTTTAAAAAAAGGAATTTATTCAAAAATAAATTAAAATTGTTGATAGTAAATTATAGGGATTACGTAAATTTGATTACTGATACTGACTATGGCTACCCACTCCTATTCATTACCGATTATATGAATCTAACTAATCTCGTTTGCAAAATCTCCTGAAATATTTTTAATAAAGTAGTTTTCAGATTTTTTTTTAAAAATCTGGATATAGTTAATCCAGTTTAGTTCAAATCAAATAAATTAATTTCTGTTAAAAATAGCCTTTTCTTTTCCTAAAATAACTGGCAAAGTTTAATACGTATGAGACCGTTTTAAAGTGAGACCAAGGATTAATGTGTAGTACAATGAAATTTAATTAGAAATGAGGTTCTAAATGTAATTTATAGAAAGTTTGGAGAATAAAGACGATCTAAGTGCAAATACCATTTTTGGGGTGTTAGGGACGAAGAATTGGGGAGTCAATAATTCCGACTTATAAGAATTTGCGGGTCAGTAATTCAAATCGGAGAAATTTGCAGATCAACTTTTCCCACATTTCCGTGCAATGTATCCATTTTCACTACCGGATTTGATGTTTAATTTCCAGTACCTGATGTTCCAACCAAACTCTGTGATGTTTTTTCAGAACCTTTTTTCCCCACTAGAATCATGTAATTTAAGGTTAAATTTTGATATGTTAATGTAAATCTTGTGTTTGCATGTTAAAATTTTGACACTTTATACATGTTGACACTAGTTAGTGATACATTATTATCTTAGTTTTAAATTTATACTTTATCTTTCTTGATGTGTTAGTTTTTCATCATATCGTTTTAAATATTAATATAAATATTTTTAAAATATTAATTTTTGTTTAGTGTATTCTTGATGTTTCAATAGTATGATATAATTCTTAAAATTGTACTATTGATTTTTAATTTTTTCTGATTTTAATGTCACATTTTGATGCACAATATCATATTTTCAAATTTAAGTTTATTTTTATGTTTAAATAATAAAATTTTAATTTTTAAATGTTTTAATTTGAAGATTAATTATTTTTAATATTGTATTTTATTCAATGTTTAACTATTTCAATTGTATGTCTATTTTTAATATTTTAATTTGATGTTTAATTATTTTAAGTTGATGTT
>JAUOBV010000009.1:3765101-3777063 GCA_032360425.1 Rubia occidens
ACAACTATAGTCGGCACACAAGCATGCCCCCCCCCCCCCCGATGGCAAAAGGTTTATACATATCCACTTGTACACTAGTCTCTACTCAACAGTTAATTTATCAAAATCATAGGTATCGGCTCCACCCGAGGTATCCTCTGCCCTATGAAAGTATTTCTTCCCCATTGCTATCGGACATAAGGTCGTGGAGTTACTAACACCGGGCCATTGTTCTTGATGGTAAATTTCAAAGGGACCATCGGAATTGTCGGGTCTAAGTTTGGTTGGGTTCGTATACTCCTTTCATAAGAGAACATTGATGGTGTACTTGGTGATAGTCACATTGAGCTTGTTTACCATGGTCAAATCACTATTCCCAAATTGCTGACCGAAATTCGCATAAATTGCACAACTCGTCCATATGAACACTCTCTTCTAAAGTCATTAATTTATTCATTCTTTGATTCTTAAAAGACCTCATGATATAAACAAGTGAAAAAATCTCCATTTTCAAACTACGTACTACCTTAAGGTTAGTACATTTCCTTAACCTTAAAAAATCAACGTACCTTTATTCAGCTTCCCTGTTAAAAAATGTTGTGCTCAAATCAATCTCAGTGATAGGATCATGGCTTTTGCTAGAGGCATTTCCATGGTTTCTCTTCCTTCCATTTCCTCTCATCCTAGACATTGTGCAGCTTGGAATTGAATGGACTCTTCATCTGGGATTTGGATTGGGAAGGTTAGGGTTTGAAATTGGGTTTTGAAATTTTGAAATTGAATGGATTGGTTTTTTTTAGTACCCATCTATGCTTCCAATGAAGGAATATCTTTGGATCTTTCATTTTTTTTAAATAGATGCATTTCAAATACCGTAATAATGTCGGATAGTGAAGATATTAAGAGCTAACAATCTTCCTCATTCGGAAGTGTCACTTACGGGTAAGCCCTAATAGGCATTAAAGCCAATTCAAATGGGAAAATTAATTCACTATTCACCCACATTTCCCCCTTATATTTTTTCCAAACAAAACCCGCCCAAACCCAAGTCCACCCTCATCTTTCATCAAATCTCCCTCTTCATCTTTCGTTTGGTTTCTCAAACAAACACCATCGACTAGGTGCTCCATCATGCAAAGATTTGTTATACTTTGAATCAAGGAGTTGAATTCTACTAGGGTTTCGAGGTTATACATCAATGAGGGCATAAATTGATCATCTTCTACATGAAATCTAGGTATGTATTCCATTCTCAACTACACATAACTAATTTCAATTCAAGGGTATTGTGGTAGAAAATGTTCGTTGACATGCTTCCAAAGTGTGCTCATGTTAATGTAATAAGTGTATTGTGGAATGGTATGGATAAAATACAATGTGTTATGATGTTGCTTAATTTGAAATGGTGCACAATATCAAGGATTTATTTTTTGTGTGTTTAATGTTTAGGGCATGCCCCGTTTGATGGAACAATCACATAGCGTAAATTACATTTCATTTAGAATAATGTCTAAGAAAAGTATTCGTAAATATTATTTAAGTTTTGGATATGGAAACACCGAAACAACGGTGGATGAGGAAGAGGAAGATGAGGTAGGAATTGTGAAAACACATTGAAGAACGCTTGGCCGGAGGATTGCAAGAAAGGAATTGACTTCCTTGGTTTTTAATGCAAATGGTGATTGTTTGTCAAAAGAATGTGCAAAGTGGTCTAATTGGGTTGGGAAAGGGGGTCAGACTAGGGTAGACAATGATAGTTGGCACGATGTGCCGAAGGATTATAAAGTCACCCTATGGATAGAATGTAAGGTACCTGTATTTACTTTATTGGATTTCCTTCATAATCCCTTATTTTACAATTACAAATTTTGAAAATTCATTGTCACTTAGCCATTTTAGGAAAACGCAGAGACCATTTGAAAGCGAAGCGTTGGACATGTAGGACTCAAGGAAGCGAACAATGAACATGCTATCAAAAATGTGGCGAGAGCACAAGTACACGTTGTCAAGAGATTATGTCTTCTCAACAATGAAAGGCGATCATCCATGACTTACTTACACACAGATTCAATCGGATAGTTGGTAAATCCACAAGAGAAGAGCATTACATAATAATAAAAAAAATGTTAGTACACCACAAATCAATAGAATATATTAAGATTCTCTAATGGAGATGTCACATGGTTTCCCACATTTCTCATAGGGTACAAGAGATGAGATGGAAGTTTTTTTGAAATGTTGAATGTAACTCTGCATTGGATGAGCCGCGGAGGTTATGGGTTGGCAGCACTTAAGATTATAAGGAAATTTTTGAAGAAGATGTGCTACTGGAAATGAAGGGGGTGGGGGACAAGAAGGCCCATAAATCGATTGTGACTTTGGAAGTCAAACAAATATATTGGTGTGATCTATTCCTCAGAGCTCAACAAAACAAGGAGGGTGAATACGTGAAAGATGAAGTGGTTCAACTCGCAGAGAAAGTGGTAAACCCACTATCAAATTGCTTTATAATATGTGCAAAAATTTATATGTGTTCATGCAAGTGTCGGATTATTAACTATTACATTTTTTCTTTGTCTTAAAATAGGCTAAATTGAAAAATGATGAAATTGAAGGTCGATTCATTCCAATTGTTAAGCACGATATTTTGTGCAAGGCCACTAGAAAAGCTGACCACTCGGGTCGTGCATGAGGGGTTGGCTCATTCTTGACCAAAAGAGAGGCTTTCAACGTTTTATGTTCATATCATAAGGCTAAGCCAATAAGACTCTACACTTTGCAGAAAGTAGGAATTCTAAGGGACAAGAGGTTGGAACAATAAGAAATCTTGATTGACAAGTTGGTCAAGCACACCGGAATTCAATTGCCCAAAAATCCAAGTGATCTAAACAATGATTGGGAGCCACTGTCAAGAGGATCTCACCACTCTTCGGCAGAGATAGAAATGAACCATGACATTGTGCAACACACGCAAGGATTGAATGCCCTCCTAATGAAAACATCCTATCTCCCCCAAAAAGGTAGAATTGATTATTTATTAATATTTCTACATGTTTTAATGTTATAACGGTATGCATTATGTGGGTGATGTAGGGTTCCTAAGTATGTGAGCATTTCATACAGGTGGGTGACAGTGTGAACCCCCTCCATGTTGCAGATGGTATTTTCTACGAGTCAATGCACCATCATCATTCAATTCAAATTCCGGATGGAATCGCAACGGTAACGGTGGAAAAAGACTTATTGTAAAATGCAAGTTTACCAATGCCGAAAGCAGAAGATTATAAGGTAGAAACTGTTAAAGGGATTTTCCTTCTTTAGCCTCGATATCTAGTATACGTTGATCTCACAAAAGATGGTCATGTAAAGGTAAGCCACCCACAGACAAAGAAAACAATTTCAAAGGAAACTAACATCAAACAACCCCTTATAAGAAAGCCACAAGTCCAAAAGGCCCCCCATTCATCCAAATTTTGATCAATTGGCTCAATGCAGTCCATCATAACTCCACGTACACGTTTGCGGAGAGTGGATGTGTTTTTGAAAGAAATCGAGACATAATTGCATTGAGAAGTGATATTAAGGAATTATACAAGTGTGACCAAGTAAACTAAACAATTATATCCCTATTTATATTGTAAGTGCTTTTTTATTTTCAAACATTTTCCATTCGTGTGCTATAAGCTTTTATTAATTATTCTTGTCTAATTTGTTGAATGATATGTCTAAGGTACATGTATTACTTTTCCAAATAAAGGCAAAAAGGTTGGATAGGGTACTTTTCCATTGATGACCCAAGGGATTGCGTGTTCCAGGCAAGATCGGATTGATTATGTCCGAAAAAGTGTAGGGCGCAAAGATAAGAAATTATCCATTGCACCTTATATTGAGAGGTGTTGTTTTTTTATTTTATATTATCAAACATGCCCGTGATGTTAGTGCTTGAGTAGATACTAAATTAAAATACATGTTCCTATGTAGTGATCATTGGAGTTAATTTTGATTATTCCAAAGAAGAAGTTTGTGTACTGGATGGATCCATTGCACTTTCAATGTTTGCCAGGTTTTGGGGGATATCTTGGAGAGTGCATTCGATGGGTTGAATGTGACAACAACATTTTGTGTAGTCCAAATCAAGGTATAAAATTCAATGAACATTTACAATTAATTAAAATCTATTAACTATCATACACTAATAACATTTTTTTAAAATATTAGTACAAGAAACAAGCACAAACTAGGGAGTATGGGTACTACGTAATGTTATATGCAGTGAAGTGTGTTAAAGATATATGATTGGATTTCCTTGGTGATAAAGTGAGAAACTTTTCGATACTTATGTCTACAATTCGTCATTTGTAATGTAGCGCATACCAACTGATAGTATTTAACATCTGCACAGATGTTCCCAAAGGATTCTAAGCAGTTTTCATGGCTGCCAACTTTCTCTTTAGGCTTTGGATCTCCTTTACTCTTTGGGGGACTTCATCTCCAGGAAGGCTTTGACTTTCTTCGTGTTTGCTTGCAGACCATCATTTGACACCATGTGGCCCAGGAACTTGCCTGCTCCAACACCAAATTGGCACTTAGCTAGGTTCAACTCCATGCCTGTCTCCTGGAACCTCTTCAGCGTCTGGGCTACATCATCCACAAAGCGGCCATACTTTGTGTTTTTTTCACCATTTCGTTCCATACACCTCCAAGTTCTTTCCCACTTGCTTCTAGAATATTTTGTCCACTACCCTTTGGTAATTGGTTCCCGCATTTCTCAGCCCAAAGGGCATCATGCTGTATCCAAATGCCCTTTTCCGTAATGAATACCATTTTTAATACATAACTTTCTAACATAGGGATTTGATGGTATCCCTTATATTCATCAAGAAAAAAATTAATCGGATAGTTAGTAAGGGCATCTACCTTCCGGTTAATGACCGGTAACGAGTAACAATCTTTGGGGCTGGCTTTGTTTAGGTTTGTGAAGTTCACACAAATCATCTAGCTGCCATTTGATTTTTTTTCACCAGGACTGGGTTAGACAACCAACTCAAGTATGGAATTTCCTTCGATATCCCAGCTTCCACCAGTTGCGTCATCTCCTTGTTAACTGTTTCGTTTCTCTCCCTGCAAATCATTCTTCTCTGATGTTTGAAAGGCCGATGACCTGGGTTTACTTTGAGTTCATGGTATCCAATCTCCTTGGGCACGCCGATCATATCTTTTGACTTCCATGCGAATGCTTGAATATTTTCTCGTATTGTCCTTATGAGGTCTCCATTTACCCAGGGTGGCAGAGCTGCTCCTACCTATAGCGCATGCTCTTCTTCCAGTTGTACTGTTTATATCTCCGAACCCAGCTTAGATGGGTCATCTTTGCTTGTTACAACTGCTACTACTTTGGGCTTCCCGGTCTATGTTTCTTGCACCTGGCTTTTTGCATTTCTCTTCCACTTGCTCAGGGCGAACCGACAACATTCTCTTGCATTCTGCTGGTCTCCTCTTATAGTCACTATTTCCAGGCTGGTGGGGAACTTCAATAGAAAATGTAGGGTGGATATTATCCCCTTCAATAGTGCTAAGGGTGGCCTCTCCAGTTTCAAGTTGTAGGGATTGTTCCCTGTAGACACAATGAACTCCATGTCCACCGTCTGGTTTCTCACTCCGTCCCCTATTGTCATCAGAAGTTATATGGTTCCCCATGGTCACACCGTTCTATTTTTAAAGTCTACCAGCAAATTGTATATTGTTATCAGCTTCCTCCTTGTATTCTTATCTAGCTTCTAGATGTAGTTCTAGTGAATAATTTTTTCTGAGCTTCCTTAATCTATACAAGCCTAATATATTATTCTCTCCATTACTTTTACCATGATTATTACATCGTTTCCTCCTACCGGCTTATCTGGAATGAGGTCCTCTGATCCGAACGATATGACCTCGTTAGCTCCCAACCTTCTGCTTATCGGTGTTGCCTAAGGTGTTGCCTGCAGTGAGCCCTTGTCTGTGACTCTTTCCTTCCTCCTGATGTTTCTAACCATCATTCCAATGGTGTCATCTGTTGGGGTATTCTCTCGCTACCTCTTGCTATCTTCTCTTATTTCTTCCCTCGCTACTTCTTTTTTTATATTCTTATGGTCCTTTTACGGAGAGCTCTTCCTGTTTCAATCCTCTCGCTCCTTGTGCTGGCTCTCTGAGCAACCACTTTTTCCTAACTTATTTTGGTATGTGGCTTTGTTGTGGGCCCGTTCCTCCTTCGCTAAATGTGCCAATTCTCTGATTTGGACACCGTTCTCAATGACCTGGTTTAGATGCATACAGTCATTTTTGTTATAACCTTGATCATCATAATAATCGCAGAACATTGACTTATCCCTTATGAGTTCTGGGGCCTTTAGCTTCCTTGGTGGCTCCGGAATGTTCTTAGCAGCCACCAATGCAAAGATCTCCTTTGGCGTTTTGATGAGCAAGGTAAACTACTTTTCAAAGTTCAACCTGTTAGGATGGATTGACTCCCTTTATTTCTTGTGCCTTTCACCCTTAGCTTTGCCTCTCCGTGTGCCTACACCATCATGTGCTTTTTTCTCCTCTTGTCTGCATTATCTGCTCTGCAAAAATTCTCCACTCTCTTCATCAAATCATCAATTATCCTTAGAGTGTTTAGTATATAGTCCCTCAATAGCAGTTCATGTTTGAGGCCATTCACGAACGTGTCCATGAGGAACTGGTTGCTCCTTTCTCTACCTGATTCTCCTCGTTATTGAATCTCTCCCAATAATCTGACAGCAACTCTGGCGGCTTCTACTTGAAAGTTAAAAGCCATGCCCTTGTCTTTGTAAACTTCCTCCTTTACATGATGTGTAATAAAAACTTGTTCTCTAGCTTTTTGAAGTTGTCTATGGTCTCGTCCTCTAGGTTCTTGAACCAGACTCTGGCTACAGCCGTGAGGTTAGTTGCAAGTACCTTGAACCAAATAGCCTCGAGTATCGCAAAGGTGGCCATATTGGTTGAGAAGGTGTGTATGACCCTATGGATCTGCCTCCCCGACGTATTGTCCCAGGCTGGGGGGTATTTTCAGCCTGGGGTATGCTGCGTAGAGCTGGTTTCTCTTCATGAACACGGACCACCTTCTCCCATTTCTGGATGACTTATCATTTCTCTTTGAATTAGATTGCTCATGTTTGCGTCTTTCACCCCCTCATTATATTGGATGGTATGAGTCGTACCAGCTGTCCCCTATAAAAGTTTGGTACGGCTCTGTACCTCTAGCCTCCGACTTCCTTCCTGATGCTCCCCTACTATCTTTATCCTTGGTAACATTGCGACAAGTTTCTTCATTTATCCCTCTCTTCAGAGAGCTTATGTCTTGTTCATTTTGCTCGTGGAACAACTTCGTTGACTTGATAATGTGTTTCTTCTTTTCGGGGTCATCTGCTTCCCTGGCCCACTCCATCTCTTCCATCTCCTTTAGCTTCTTCATCATTTCCCTCTACAAGGTATTGATGGTCTGCAAGATTTCAGAGTTATCTATCAGATTGTTAATTTTTTAAAGCCTGTGTCGCTCCCCTGTTGGTGTCAACGTAAGTTCCTCCTCCATATATGTCACATTCTCCATGAGCACTTAGTTGAGCAGGTGTCCGACCGGCACTGGTCCCTCCTTGGTGTGTGAGCTACGTGGATACTAAAGATAGAGTGATCCCCACAGATGGCACTAATGTTGTGTTCTTCTTGAACTTGTCTCTAGACCGAAATCACTTCTTGGCAAAAAGCTCCTCCAAAACTTGTAAAACAGCTTAGACCTAAGTCAGGAAGGTTGACTTATTACATGGCTTGCTCCAAAGATCTTATCAGACGGAATCTTTCTTAGGGTTTGTTGATAGTGTGTGTTGGAAATAGTGAATGTACCGTATAAAAATATTCTATTCCCCCATTATTTAGGTTCTTGGTGGCTGATGTGACAGGTCTTGTCACACCAGTTCCTACCCGTTGTCCACTTGACCGCTTCTAGAGGGCTTCTGTCACCGAGCTGATTTAGGCATAATGGGCTGTATAGCCCAGTCCTTATTAGCCACACTTCTTTGTTTGATCCTTATGAGAATCCAGAAGAAGAAGTAGGGTTATCAGGTTTATGAACAACACAAGTTATACTAGTGTAGATTCATAATACTTCTTCTGTCCCAAAATTAATGGCATAATTGGTTTTGCAAGTCAAATATAAAGATTTTTGTTATAAAATAAAAATTAATATAGACACGCCACCGACTGCAACTCCAATCGCTGCATCGCCCAGCTCTCCGGTGTCTCCTCCCTCTGGCTTGTCTCCGCCGCCTGGCTCGCCAGAAAATACTTCGGTGCCACCACCTCAGTCCGAGCTGCTTACTGCACGACAGAGTGGTCGTGATCGTCGACCTATTAGTTATCTGTAAGATAATGTCTGCTCTGTTGCTGATATTAATAACCCCCCATTGCTATAACCACACATGCGACATCACATTCCTCAGCTGTTCTCTATCCTTTAACTGATTTTGTAAATTGTGATATATTTTCCAGTACGCATTCTAGATTTTTGGGTGCAGTAACTTCTAGTGCAGATCCCACCACTTACTCTGAGGCTTCCCGGTATGCTTATTTGCACAATGCTATGGCTGATGAGATTAATGCACTTGAGCGCAATCAGACTTGGAGTTTATCTTCACTACATCTGCATAAGACTGTCATTGGATGCAAATGGGTGTACCGTACCAAGTTCAAATCTGATGGCTCCATTGAGCATCACAAAGCTTGTCTGGTGGTTCTTGGTAATCACTATAAAGAAGGTATTGACTATACTGAAACATTATAGCAACACAGATACAGATTAATTAGTCCTACTTTATCAATTCCCACCTGAGGTGGATTATGCTGAAGAGATAATGGAATGTTTGTTCATTAGGCTGATGTAGAGGTCTCATTTCACGTCCCGAATCTTGGTGATGCTGAATTATTGCATCCAGATTCGCACGATCCTAAACTTCCCTGCAGCAAAAAGAATGCATTAGATGGAGGGAAATTTGGACCATTTGGCTTGTTGGTTTTGGCCTCAAACAACTTGACTAAACACACTGCTGTCTTCTTTCGGATATACAAGCGCATCGACGAGTTCGTCGTGCTCATGTGCAGTGATCAGGTAAGGTGAGCTTTTGAAAGGAATCCATGCAAAAGCATAATAAGTTGGCTCTATGAGTTTAATTGGAGAACATTTTGCAGGCTTCTTTGAGAGAAGAGGTTGGCAAATCTGTATTTGGTGAAGAGGTTGACAAATCTGTATTTGGTGCATTTGTTGATGTTGATGCAACCCAAAATCTTTCTCTAAGAAGTTTGGTAAGTATCTCATAAATTCATTTCTTTAGTTTGCACATCAATCTTCCAAAAATAGGTGATTAAACCCAATTTTCCAGCCCAAACAAATATCACTGAACACTGAATTTAGAAAATGTATTCCTTTCTTATCCTGATCATAAATCTCTATTAAACCGTCCCCATAATTTCCTGTTGATTGAAACATGATGTACTTTAGGCTTTTCATTTTCTTTTCAGATTGATCATTCCATAATTGAGAGTTTTGGAGGTGGAGGGAAGGCCTGCATCACTGCTAGAGTTTATCCAGAATTGGCTGTGGGCAGCAAAGCACACCTACATATCTTTAAATATGGCAACGAAACTATTGAAATCTCAAATTTAAGTGCTTGGAGCATGGAAGCAGCTCAATTTCACTTTACATGGAAAACAAGGAAAATCCCAGATTTGATAACATGCGTAGTATGCCCCTTGCAGTGTTCACCTGTTTTTTAAATATGCATTCGGTTGTAAATATGGAGATTTTACTCTATTTTGAAAAATAAGTTGGCCCATTTCTATGTAATTTCAAAATTTGAATCTAACCAAGTGAAGAAACTGCAGCCTAGTGCAGCATACTTTCCTTCTCTCACCTGCAAGTGTAGTAATGTACTCATACCATTCGAGTCAAATTTGAAGTTTTTTTTTAAAAGATTGCGTATAAACAACCAAATTATATAGAAACATCTTATTCTATGATCTAACTAGGAAACATCACTATTGTATATCCCACTAACGGAACTAGGGGGTGAGGGGGTGCGCCAGCACCTCCTAGGATCCGATGACTAAGGTAGTAGTTGGCTATTGATCGGAAATTTCTTTCTTTGGCCACTGCTTCCGTCCCCCTTCCCGGAGAAGAAAACTTGCTCCTTACCTAGGTTTTTTTATTTTTTTAGTGGGTCTCTTGACAGATGGTTTATCTATAAGTTTATGGACATGCCACTTATTTTTTAGCTTGTACATTGCATTTGTTAAATTAAATACTCCCTCCGTCCCTCTATATGTGGAGTCCGTCTCTTGCGAGACCGTCTCATGGTGAGACCAGGGACATAAAGAAGAATATGAGAATATAAAATGACAGGTTTTTAATTTCAGGGGATAAAAGAACAATATTTTAGATTTTGGGTCGTTTTAAAATTATAATGAAAGTTCAGGGGCTAGTTTGCAAATAGTCAGAAAGAATTGAAAAATCAAAACCCTCGCCTGCGTCTCCTTCGTCCACCGGCACTGACGCAATGGTCCACCAGAGCGGTTGTCAAAGGAAGCTGGATTCGCATCGGATCCAGAAGAATTTATTCGGCCAGCCACCAATCCGTTTCAACAATAACCCCGAACTCCTCGAATTCATCGGGAAATTGAGACGACGACATCGTAAAATCTAGAAGGTGACGTTGCCAATTAACCAAGGTTCGCCGTCGGTTACCGGCACTAGGGGGGTTCTCCGTCGATGGAGATTTCAGGAGTTAGCTAGGCTTTGGCAATGATGGCGTTAGAAGAGTTCGTTGTTGATGGCGTTGGAAGGGTTTCACTCGATTGGTTTGTCAATTAAGTAGAGTTCACCGTTGATGGAGTTTCCAGGTGAGAATAGGTACGATTAAACGTCGATGGATTCGTTAGTGACCGATGGATTTTCTAGCGTTTTCGGTTGGTTGCACAACTTTCCGGTGTGTTTCCCCGTTTCACGATGATTTTTGGGTCAAAAGTCTATCGATTCCCAGTTGTTTGCTTTCCCAGTTGGGTTTGATGTCTAACACTCAGATCAAAATAAAGACACATCATGCAAAAGTAGTTAAAACTCAAATGCAAATAGTAAAACATCAAATTGAAATTTTAAACATCAAAATTGAAACTCACACAATAAAATTAAAACATTTAAAAATTAAATTAGAAATATAGAAACATCAAATTAAAATAGTAAATAATACAGTTCAAATATATAAACATCAATGACTTAATGCAACTCCAATGAGAAAAAAGAAGTAAAAATACACATCAAAATAAGTAGTTTAAACATCAGATGAAAAACTAAAATATATCTATTTAAAATACTTAAATATCAAATAAAACTTTAAATTTTAATATTTATACATCAAATTGAAATACGCTTTAATTTAAAACATTAAAGTTTGCACCACAATGTACACTAATATTGGGAAAAATTAAACATCAATATTAAAATTTAAAAAATAAAATTCATGTAATTGAAACATCAAGGAAAACATTAAATAAAAATTTAATATTTGAAAATAAGAAACGTCAATATCAACTTTTAAAACGACACGATAAAAACTAACACATCAATCAAAATGGTTAAAAAATAAAAATTAAGATAATAAAATATCAATAACTAGTGTCAATATGTATAATTTTAAAAAAAATTACATGCAAACACAAGATTTACAATAAAAGATTAAAATTTAACTTTAAAACACATGATTTTAATGGGAAAAATGAATTGTGGAAAAAATCACAAGATTTGGTTGAAACATTGAGTACTGGAAGTGAAACATCACGTCTGGTAGTAAAAACCCGCGAATTGCGCAAAAATGAGAAAAAAATTGATTTGTGAATTTCTCCGACCCAGATTTTTGACCCGCGAGATTCTCATGACCCGGAA